>JAECUM010041225.1:0-30500 GCA_016617855.1 Megalonaias nervosa
ATCACTATTAATTCTGTCTACGGTAAATTGTCTTGGATTATTATTCGAATACTGCCATAGCATCTTACAGTTACAGCTTGCACAATGATTATTCTGTAGTTGCTTTAGTGTTATAATAAATTCAGTATCAATATCAAAATCACGATTATTTTTTTTTGTCACATTGTTTATAACCCGCTAATTTTTTCTTTATTACAGCATCGTCATTAGTAATTTCCTCAGTTATCACGTAATCTATAATAGCCCTATGTAGTTGAGATATTCTTCTAACACGAGATACTGCAAGATAGACTAAGTTTGACCATCCGATACGATCATCTACAATCCAGATATTTGTATCAGAGTTATTTAATCCCTGTGACGAATGAATCGTTATAGCATATCCTAACATCCACGGTGATTTTTCCATGTTAAATGCGCTCTCAACAACATCAATGGCAACCAAAACAATGTCATTCAGTACAAGATTTTGTACTCGGACATTTTCAGCGTCTCCACCTGGTATTTCAACTTCAATATTCTGTCGTCGAGTATCTGCTGGGCGATAACACAAAGGTACAGGTAACGTTGGAAATTTTTCTTTATGTAACGTAAATAATTTCTTTTGCAGTTCATCACGAACTATCTTTCTACTTGCGACTATCAAATCAGCAGGCTTCCATAAAGTCCAAACATCATTCATAGTTGTCTCTGGAATTACTTTACGCATTATCTCACATTGTATTTTATCTGGCTGTAGTCTGATTAATCTTTAAAGTTCTTTCAGCGACTCATCAGTAGCTCTATGGTCATCATGTATTTCTTCATAATAATCTACATTATTCTTTAGCCATTCATGTGGAGATTGTCCAACAAAGGGTGGTGGTTGACCATGATCGCCACACATAATCACAGCAGTATTCTTTGTCAATAACCATTCAAGAAATGTCTTTAGTGTTTCTAACGACACCGTACATATCTCGTCCCATATAATATACTTAGGTATATATTTTTTCACCCATTCGCTCAGGAGTCCACGTGTCTCCGCACCATCTAAAGAAACTATGATATGTACATGATTTTACTCCTCGTTCTTTTATTTCTCTAGCAAGTTTATGTGTAGGTGTCAAAACAATTATATCTGAACTATTATTCATAAATAAATTAATCGCACGAGTTGTTTTACCTGACCCTCCACACCCATTAAGATAAACAGTCTTATGTCTAGCCACAGGATCGTACACAGATGGTGCAGATGATTTTGATGTTTGATTATTATTTCTGTAATATATTTCCTTAATTTCAACATCGGCAGATTCAGAATAACTAAGTATATTTTCTTGTTTTATCCTCCACGTCCCCCATTCACCATTACCGAGTAGCGGTTTTAATAAATCCTTATATTTTTTATGTATATAAAACGAATCCGTAGCGACTCTGACAGCGTGACGAGGAAATCTATTTATCATCGATAGTAGGTTTATCGAAACATAAGCTAACATCGAAGATCTTAAATGAGTAAATTGTGGTGAGTCGCCATCAAGGTAGCTCACAATGGTACCTAGTTTTGTTCCATCTGATAAATAAGCATTACATCGACTTATAAATGTGTTTTTCTCCGTTGTATCGGTGATTATAAAATCTAGTTCAGCGTCGTCCATAATCAATCTTGTACACACTCGTTTATAATCGTATGAACCACCTTGAGTAAACTTACCGATTATCTTTCTACCAAGATCTTTTGCAAGTTTTTCATCGTGCTCGTTCCTGCATTTACTTATTTTAATGACATGATCTTCATCAATATCAGGGAATTCTTTCCTGGCAGCATCGACACTAAATCTATCCGGTTCTGGTGACCAAACTTGCTTCTGTGAACTATACGATATAATTGCTTCAGTTAACCTCAACGATATTAAAAATCCAGCATCAAGCATATACCGCAATAGTACTATCGGAACCCAACATTTTTCTGAAAAATGTCTTCCAAACCAAAGTAATCGCATGGAGATCTTCCCTAAACTCGAATGATTCTACATAAGCAAATCCTGTTAAGACAAAATCTGGTAAGGGTCCGTTTATTGCAACCCTGGTCATCTCATGTGTAGGATGTCCGAGTTTCTTAAAGTATTTAGAACATTCTCCATATCCAAGAAAACTCCCAGGATAGCATGCAGCCATATCAACTGAGATAACATCACTATAATCGTATTTGGTATTCCATAATCCACCGTGTCCATATTCTATACAACTTTTTTTGATATCTTCAAGGAATTCTGATCGTGTTGTTTTCCATGAATTTTTCTCCTGAGCGAAATGAGCAGCAACCGATGGTACGGTAAAACAGTTATTCGGTAATTGTCCAACTATGACATTATCAGAGGTATATTTCAATGCAAGATGTTCCATTTCTTCATGAAGAGATTCTTACGGTAAATATCATCGTTAGGCCGTACAAATTGATCGTAATCGTGCTCTGAACTTTGAAATAACCAAACAGACACAGGGTCACTTTTACTAATATTTCTGATAAAATCAAATATATCACCATCATAAAACTTAACTTTTCTATCTCGTGGAAATACCGTTACAGAATTAGTCCATGCATGTGCATTATGATCGATTATTGTTATTGGAGCCCCTCTTGATTCATATTTTGATTTATATAAAATCTCTCCTGTTAACGTCTTTACTGTTATTGGGAATTTTAATTTCTTTTCTAGCTCAGCGACATCTTTGATAGACGCTCCGGTATCTTTAACCGCCTCTGCCCATGTGTTTATTTTTTTACGTCTTAAATCTGTTAAGCCATTACCAAGTATCGCATTTGTAAAATGTTCTGTAACTCGTTCAGCTACACAGCTTATTCTTGATATTTTCATCGGCTTGAGATCCGCAACATTAGGTTTATCATTCAGCGAATATATTCCATAGACAACTGCAGTCACTGGATAACCTTGTACATAGTAAGGCTTATCAATGCCAGTAAGTATTCCAGGTTTTGATCTGTTATTTAAGAGAACAATATTACCCCCGGACTGCACACGGACTGGATCACGCTTATCACGAATAATCCAAATATCTTCTTCTGTATTTACAATAAACTTTATTAAAATGAAATATTTTTGATTATCAAGGTGATTGATAATTACTTTTCCTCGTTTGTCGTTCATCATATTAACGATATGTCCTATCCTGAAAGTTGACCATACATGAGCAGCGCCATCATTACGAAATTCCCTTTTGGCTTCACGGATACGTTTAGCTATATCCGCATTTGTTAAAGCTAGATCTTGCATCGAAATACTAAATTTATATTCTGGTAGTCTGTCAAGATCAAATCTGGCAGGGGAAGGTTCAATAACGGATAATTCCTCCATATAATTAAGACAAATATTTAAATTAAAATTTTAGTATATATATAATGATTGAAACAAAGAATTACTGCCACTGGCTTAAAATCGGACATACTTCTCCTTGTAACAGAGCATGCGTAAACGAATTCTGTAGCTACCATATGCAAAGTATCAAAAATGGAAATACAGGACCAAAACCATGTGTGCAATGCGGTGTTGGAGTCAGAGGAAAAACTCAATTGTGTTTAAAATGTGGCGGGAAAAAATACAGGGAATTAAAACGATACTATGACAAAAAAAAATACCTTGTCAGGTAAATCTCCTATAAAAACCGTAGAGGATTATCTGACCAGATTTCAGAATAATGATTTAGACAAATAATATTATTATATAAATGGAGCAAAAAGAATTTGTAGCGCATCCGATCATCAAAAACTACGAAGCGTCTCGTGATGGCACTATCAGGAACTGCAGATAAAAAAAAAACAGTCGGTAGTCTTGGTAAACGTGGTTATTTTAAATTTAATACCAGTGGAAATAAAAGTTATTTATCACATAAATTCATATTCGAATGTTTTCGTGGAGTAGTTGAAAATGGACTTGTAGTTGATCATATTGATGGAGATCCCCAGAATAATCAGTTATCTAATCTGCAAGTTATAACACAGAATCAGAATTCTAGACGTGGAAATACTGGAAGGTGTAAAGTATTCGTAAAGAGAACTATTAAATCCATAAATACAGAAACAGACCAAGAAATGACCTTCCCCTCAATAAACGCAGCTGCAAAACATTTTGGCACACATCCACAATCAGTACAATTTGTTGCAAATAAAACATACAAATCTGCATTTTCAATAAAATATAATCAACGGATAATATTTGAATGTATCTAACTCTGTCTTCCTAACAAAAACAGACAGTTCGACTCTGTCAATTTTGCCAAGGCTTTTGTTTAGCCATTATCACGGTCAGGGGTCCACCTTCACTGTCACTGCTCTCACTTTCACTCTCGACAGAATCAGATAACATAATCTTTCTCAATTGCATTACACGATTGTCTATCATTTTTTTTCCTTTCGTACTCGTGAGACAACGCAGTCCTTATCTTTTCGATTGAGCGTGCAAGAGGTGCAAATAGCTTCACTTGTGTGTCGTTCACCATTGCTAAAGATTCTAACATAGATTGATAAATTGATTTCACGAATCTGTAATTGGAAGGTAATGTGAATTTGTTCTCGAATTTTCTTTGCTGCAATAGTTCAAAATCAGAGAGAATTTTTTGAGGATCAAGATTATCGGACATTTTTATTCCATCATGTTTTAATTTTTTAATAGCAGAAATAATATCATTAATGTTTTCATTGTTCATATATATATATTTATTTCTTTAAAATAAAAAATAATTGACATTCAAGTTTTTAATTTTCACTTTAAGCAATTGCACATATAAAGCGAGGTAACTCCACAGAGTAAATTAAACGATTATTTCCCTTGCCCAATGTATTTTCATCAACTAAATGTATCCGTCTGTCTGAGATTAACTGAATCTCTGTAAGTTTGTTAAATTCCACTGTAAACTTAAGACACATATCGTAATACAATAACAAGGTTTCAGTTCCCCCCCCCTTAGATAACAGTCGCCGCTAAAAAAGCAACGTCATTTACAAGCATAACAAAACGAAAGCAAAAACACTTACACGGACATGAAACCCAATTCAAACGCACGCACAGAGTACAAATAACCCTTTAAGCACTAAACTGTACAATGCGAGTGATCGGTATATTATCTTCAATCATACTGTGCACCATTATACATATACATTTTCGTTCTAGGCTTTCAAACAGAACAACTTGTGCATTAAGACGGATGTGCTTATCGATTTTCCATGGATTTGTGACGCAGCAGTTATTTTCGTCTTCATGCTTGTAATTTTATTAAGATATATACAAACGGTGATATATTTTAATCGTTTCATACATATTAATGGTTATATATCTTAATAAAATTATAAATATTTAGATTCATTTATAAAATCAGAAAATCTAATGTTATTGTGTAATAACCATATAATAATTTCTCAAACGTATATATATATAGTCGAGTGTCGTTAGCTCCGTGCACGAGTGTTGGGACTCTGGTACTGAACTTCTGCTGTTCGACTCCCATGACCGCGGGGGGTGGGTATTTGGTCCAGGGGTTGCCAATTTTATTAAGATTGGGGGGACCACCCCTGAGGTTTCAATAAAATCCTCACCACGTCACGCCAAGTGGTGAGTGCATTTTGCACTTACCCCGGGGTTTGATTTGGTTGGGGTTTTATTGAAACCGCAATGCCTAGACAGTCCTCTGAATTTCTAATGTTTCGTTTCGATTAGAAATTCGCCGGGGGATGTGTCTATGCAAAAGGTGTCCTCCTAAAATAATCAGTTGCATGCCTGAGCTCTCTACCCCATTGAAGGGCTCCCAAATGAACATTCAGAAAGAATGTTAGCCAAAAGAAACGGAACATGGGGTGCCCCATAACAGTCATAAGAGGGACAACAATGTAAGGACCCCATGAAAGGCACAAAGGCTATCAAGGGGCCCCGTGACGGGTAACCACTTAGGATGCTACTGATTATTTTTGATAAATTACGTTACATACATACATACATACATACATACATACATACATACATACATACATACATACATACATACATACATTACATACATACATACATACATGCATGCATGCATACATACATGCAAAAGGTCAAAAGTCAAGGTCAAGGTCAAATGTCAAGGTCAAGGTCAAGGTAAAAAAAAATAGATTTTTTTGCAAAATTTACTCAGGCATCATTCTACGAGCGTATGTACAAATTAATATATAGCGTTTCTCCTCTTAGGTCCACAATGTTGCCATCCTGATTTGTGAGTCTGAAATTCATTCTTGTCAATAATGGATTATGTACACACAAGTAGACCTGATTTATTGGCTCAGACACAATGAGCCATCCTGGTGGCGCTTGAATACTTGATGAATATAATATATATCCTTGCTCCGCAGTGCCACTGCGGTGGCTAGATTTTGAAAGATCTACATGGTAACTACTATCAATTATATCGCATACTAGATTCAGTGCGATTGTCGATGTGATGTTAACAATATTAGGCGAGATATGACGGCCTCCACCGTATGGATCGTTGTTATGTTTAAGAATAACCGGTGGTGGGACTATTTTTCTCCACGCTGCATATATTTTAGGGAAATATTCATCGATGACATCGTTGAGTGTTTTCTTCATTTCAGCGTTATTTAAATCTGGTATTATAAATGTTTGTAAATCTTCCTCTGTTATTTTGCAATGATCAAGAAATAATTGTGTAATGACCACCACCAATATCAGTCGCAACGTTTATAATACTTCGATTGGCGATGTATAAATCAAATAGGATCTTATTTAAATGTTTTATTGACACGATTATCTGATTTTTTTACATCATCGTCATAATGTTGAGATAATGAAATAAATAAACTTCTTAAATCATTAAGTGTTTTATCGTATTCAGGCCTAAGAGGATCTAAAAATCGTTTAAAAATCTTACATCAACAATCTGTCGATTCCCCCCCCCCCCACCCCGGCTTCTATGACGAAATCAAATGCTGATCTAGTTATCTTAGGGATCCTTTGACCGTCGAAATCAGTAAAGTAATATCTATTGTCGCTTGGATCATATTCAAATAATATATAAGACCATGGATTTTTATTTCGATATTCTGGATCTTTAATGAATTTTTTTTTTCCGTTGTGAGAAATTCATTTTTAGCTGGTTCTGAAATTCCGTTATAAATAGGGGGAATATCAGGTCATCCTAACACAGCTCTAATCGAACTTTGATAAATATCTACAGAGTAATCATGGGAATTTATTTCAATCACCGCAGATAGTGTTGGTTCGTATACACCAATTGTTATTTTTGATTCTTTTCCTGTAATAGATTTAATTCTGCGCTGGAAGTCATCGTTGATCTGTTTTATCTGATAACTACCAGTTGGAATACTAACTACCTGCCAATCAGGAGTTCCATCAAGTTTATTCTTATTTGCGAATACTAGTGAATTATTTGGCTGTTGTCCACCAAATGGTTTTGATCTAATATTAGGCCAGCTATAATAAACTCGAAGCTGCGCTAACGCTATTTCTTTTGCAGGAATTGCGATTGGAAAGTTAACGCTAAACTCAGGATTGGTCGAACTTAAAGAAATCATTGTAGTTTTTGACGGAGTCGTATTAGTGACGATCTGTTGAAGTAACTCTTGACGTTGTCAAGGACTCAGACATTATTATTATTGTTATTATTTAATTCTCCATTTTGGCTATCGTCAGTAGCGATTATGAATGCTTCATCGTAGGTTTTCATTATTGTTGCAAATTCCTCGTCGGATATTTTACCATCACTAAGATAAAATGAAACACATGAAGTTAGTTTAGAATAGGCTGCTGTTGCTGTGTGTAATTTTATTATATACTCACGTAATTTATCATTTGTGCACGTAGATATCTTTTTAGCGATAATACTGAGAATACCTGCGATAGTCGTTGAAGGTGAAACAATAATCGTTACAATAACTGGAGCTGTTATTGTTATCGTTGATAATAATAATCCAGATCCAGCAACAACAGCGGAAACCGAGTAAACGATTATGTTAATGACAACCATACGTCTGCGATATTTTTCTACTTTTACTGTATAATTGTCGATGATATTTTTTAGTTTGGTCAGGCATTCACATACTTGATTATATCTGTGACGTTGAACGTCGATTGAAGTTTCATTCATTATACTATGACGTTAAGTAATTAATTGGTGAGTTTGGTTACAAATTCCAGACACCACCAGTAACTAGCAGCAACTGGATGTTTATCAGATAATTCCAACGTAAATATTTCCTCAGAATCTTTATCCAATATTACAGATACAGTTCTAGAAGAATTACCAGTTGATGGAGATGTAGTAAATATTCTAAAATCTACACTGCTAAGTACGGACAACCTATACACACCAGCAATTTCCGCAGTGTATTTGATGGTTTTATTTTGTGGTGTCCACGTGGCTGATCCTGATGCTACTGTGTACACGATATTGACAATCTGGTTGTGAGGAATTTTAATCAGATTAGTTTTTTGAACAATATTAGGTATTCCACTAACAATATCGTTGAGTTTCATGTTAACGTCGGCTAGTTTTATGTCAACGATTGGTGGATCACTAAAAAAATCATGTACAGATTTGTTTATGTTTCTACGAAAATTTAAAAACGTTTGTACATGTCTAGTAAAAGTACCATTGAGTGTGGTCATTTCGTCATTGATTGTTTTTAGCGAAGTTGTCGTAGGAATGTTGCTATCGTCTACATATTTCTCCGTTGCAGCGTCAAAATCAGATTCTGGTGTTCTAAGATTATTAATACCATTATTATTCATGTTAAGAAATGCACGCATTATACCACCGTTGACTAACACGTACTTAGATTCTTGATCGTCGACGTATTTTTTTTTTGTTGCTGCATCTGTATCTACGGTTGGATTTCCAAGGTCTATAATTTTATTTCCTGACATAATAATGTTACCAGTAAATACATCACCAGTTTTCTTGATAAAATCGTTAACTGACTTACCAGAATCTTGTATTTTACCTTGATCATTAAAAGTAACGATATTATCAACAACTGCGGTAGGAATTCGTATAAGTACATCTGGCAGTTGTATGTTACTCGTTTTTAATCGTCCTTGTTTATCCTGAAAAACAACGCCTTCATTTTGATCCACACTTGTAATATTTAATAAATCATCAATCTCATTTCTGAGTTGATCAAGAGTTGCATATTTAGATAAATCACCTTGCTGCTGAGCTTTACCACGAGCAGATCTTCCGTAATTATCTACCATTATATTTATCAATATCTGTTTAAATGTGACAATGTGGTATATTCATGCACGATTTTATGAGGTGGTTTTGTTGATTTTGATATAGCATCAAGTACATTAAGTACTTCACGACCACATACTGGTGGATCAGTTAGTGTTTGTGTTGGTAACGTTGAATACCAGATTGGAGCAGTATTATTGCTGACATAATGAAGAAATTCTTTTGGTGGCGCTAATCCATATGAATCAAAGTAAATAGTTCCACATGGATCAGTTGCATATCCAACCCAATGCGTTCCTGATCCAGAATTTTTATCGAGATTGATAATACCAGTTTCTAAATCGCTAGCGATTTTAAGTAATTTATCGCGCATGAAAACACCTCTGAAGTTTTTTATTTTTAGTTTTTTAGCAGCATTGAGTAAATCAAAATTGGACATAGGCGATATCAGTGAACTGTCCCGGGAAGTCTTAGGCCTTTGTTACCATGAATGTGGAATCCCTGGCAATCTGAGACCTTTTCCCTTTTTTTTGATTCCCTTTCCTGTTGCTTTCTTTAATGCCATTCCAGCAGCAGTTCCAACAGCGCCTAATGCAGCTGCTTTTGCAACAGCTGAGGCTGCAGCTGCTATTAATGCTGGTATAGCTGCGAGAAGTGGAAATATACCACCCGTCTTAGCGATGTCTTTGATGGCGCCCGCAGAAAGATTAAGTTTTATACCTTTATTTGATTTTTTTGGCTTCATTGAAGTTTCTGAACTGACGCTCGGTCAACGATAATTTATTTGAACCGCTCATCTGTTCTCGCTTTAGCGATATTTTTATTCCACAGTTATTTTTTTATGCTGATTGTAGTCTTTTAATCTGACCAGGTGTCAGGGTAACACTAACGTGATTGTATGACATTATAATTATTATCCTGATTTTAAATCAGGTGATCTAATTATGCGTTACATATTTTCTACTGGAGCATCAACGACTCTCATTCGTCCACCAACACCTTCAAGTAACATCGTCTTATCGCTGAGTATGACTGCGATTGCCTTATAATTGTCGATAACAACTGCTGGTGCTACTGGTAGTGTCACACGAGTTCGAAAGTGTATATCAACTACTGATTGTCTGGTTAAATCCAAATGTTCAAGAGAAAAGTAATAAATCGGATATAAGGTTGTAAAATCTAACTGTGATATTTGTAAACCAGTATCAATATTTTGATCACGTCCCATGAACGACATAAGACGATGATATGCACGTGCTACATGATTTTGATCGAAATTCAGTAATATATCCTCGGATGGTTCTTGATGTCCATTTATCCTTAATGAAACTTCAGAAACACCAAGTTTGTCGAATATCATGTGATTACGTAGTTGATTATTTACTCGTGTAGCGTCCTGTAATGCAATAAATATGTGTCGTGGTGCAGAAACACCCTGCTGAGAAGCTATTTGCCATGTAAATAAACCATTAATATTACTATAGATAGAATCTGTGGTCACTGTCAACCATGATAACGTTGATTTACCGCCTTGACTCATAAAAGATAGCAACCGGTCTTCTTCAGATATTGAGGGAGTCATCACTGGCATCCACAATGAAAGTTTTGTTAGTACTACTTTGCCAGCATCACCAATGGGTCTCCATAATGCATCATTATCAGTGCCTTTTCGTACAAGTACAACTGTATGCTTAGCTCCAAAATTAACCTTTCTGACATTTCTACAGAATCCAAAAATATGTGACAGTGGAATTGCACATGAAAATCTTCTATTTACATCTTTCAATATCGCTCGACGTGCTGCAAATCCTAAGTTAAAATCTGCATTCATCGATGCGACTTCGGTTCCAGCTGCATTTAATGTTACATTTCTATTATCAGGGTGGTCAGAAGTATCCTTCGCAAACATCACTGATGGTCCAGCCGATCTTGAATAATCATCGCTGTATCTCGCAAGACCAAGTATTGTTGTAGCAACATCGACGTCTTTCTGAATTGATTCAATATTTTTTTCCGTCAATCATGTACGTAGCACTATCAAACAATGCCATAATACCATTATTAACAAAACCAACCCTAACTTCAGCTCCATATGCTACTGGTGCTGCAGGATTAGCGTTATTTAAAATTTCACCTTCTACTTCAATAAATGCCTCAGCGGGTAGGAAATACCTACTTGTATCTTGAACCTGTAGTTCAATTCGTCCACGCTGATCTGGAACTCGAGCGTCATAAGAATAATATTGATAATCACGCACAGACTCATCCTTGAGTACTGGTGCATCCATGTTGAACGCTGGATCAGATATACGTTTAAACATCTTTATTATATTTGCTATCGTCTAACACGAAGACCACTTCGAGAAGTGAGACCACTTCCAGCTATCAGACTAGCGGTTATATTTTTTTCTTTTTCTGATAATGGTACATCAGCCAACTCTGCTAGTTTTTGATTAGCAGCTTGGTTTATTATTTTACTAATATTTGCAGGCATTACTTCAGTGCTAGGTAATTCTACAGGTTGAGGTCGGACCGCAGGTCTGCGTATTAATCGTGTTAGTCTATCTTTGATTGCTGAGAATGCTTTACTAGCAATATTGCCAACAGCACCAATACCTTTTTCACGAACAACATCAATAGCTTTCATTGATAGTTGCTTTGCAATCGGTATTGCTTTTGGGGCTATCCTTCTAAATAGACCCTGAACAACATCACCTAGTCCATCTCCGTAGGTTGTTTTATATGCTGGTAATCGAGAATTTACCACCCTGACCATGGTTGGTCCACGTTGAGTGCTATGTACGATCATTTTATTATAATAACTGTATTTAATTACATACTCAGTCACTATGGTAGTCATCGGCGATTTCATTAATGAGGGATCGATATACATCAATATCCATAATTCCACCTATAAATAATCGTTGACAAATATCAGCTGCTTCATTAATTATCTCTGTAGAATTATTACCAGCTCGTTTTCCTCCAATGAGGATTTCTAGTCGATCAACATCAGCAAGAACGTTATTGGGACAAGTAATAAGGCCACTTCCCTGATTAGTAAAACCGCTTCCACTTATGTCGCCAGGAGAGGTGTCTGACGGCAAATATTCTTCTTCTTCCTCAATACGAGGTGGTCTGAACAGCGATTTTACTGACGATAACATATCTCCGGGTAATGGCGCTCTTTTAGCCTCTTTGACTTGTCTCACAAAAGTTTTAAAATCATTTTTATATTTATCAGTGATTCTAGATATACCACGGGATTTTCGAAATATAAAAGTAACCCAATTTTTTTCAGAAACACTAGCGGTGTCTGGATCTAATAATATATCACGATGTGGATATCCTGTTGCTGCAACCGCTACAGGGTTTTCTCGAAGTATCCTATGACCATCTTCGGTTAATCGGGTTGGTGGTTTTGGTTTTGGCTTTGGCTTTGACGTAACAATATCTATTACGTCACCGACATCCTCACGAACTTTGTCAATACCCTCAAGTACTTGTTGTACTTCTTCTTGTAATTGTGGTTGAGCCGCAGCTATTTCGGCTGGAAGTCCTCGTAAAATTCTTTTTGTCTGTTTTGTTTTTTCTGCTATTTTTCCAGTTGCTTCAGCGGTTTTCTCTAACACAGGTAGAATGCCTTTAGTAGTCTCAGTGATAGGTTTAAATAATTGTTTTGTATCCTCTTCAGATTCAACCTGAGACTCTTGACGAGATTGTAACTGTTGTTTAACTAAATCACGGACGGGTAAATATTTTCTAATTGCCTCTAGTCGCTCTCGAGCTAATCTAGCTGAATGTGGTTCTCCAATAGTCATTTATTAATAATATCTATACTGGCTGTTTAATTCATAGCAGCAGAGAGGGTGAACGACAACAATTGAGTGACCAGACAAGTAAATTAAACGCATTAGAACATAAAAAACAAAAAAGTCAAAAATAAAATAACAAAAATGAGCTAACCCAAACGATTTATTATCCGTTTTCAAACTATATGATAATAATAAAAGTTATGAGGTTCGGTTTAGCGTCATTAACCTTGTTTTCAGCCTTCGTAGGAACCTTTATTTTTGTAAAATAAGGTCTCAGGCAAAGTGGTCTGTTCACCCTCTCTGCTGCTCACTGAAATAAACAACAACAGACACTCATGAAGGGGGTAGATTGGTATCAGCTTTGAACTTAGTTCACTAATTTAGTGTTACCCATTTTATCTTATTTCATTTAGGAAGAATAGTGTGATGCAAGTTATCGACGTTCATCGATGTCACAACATTTTGCAGGTGTTTTAACATCAGTACTTTGTAAGAGATAAGTTTTATATGAAGTCAGCATTACAAAAATATAATAATAATGGCAATACTTTATTTATCGAGGGTGACTCATTAGTCAAGACCTATTCTCCCTTGAGGCCCTCTTAAGGAGAGTATAACAATGTGCATTATATGAAAGATAGCAATAATTACTGTTTATTTTAAAATATTTAGTATTAAAATACTAAATTCTATTAGAAGCACATACATGCTCATGATATCTCTTCTTGAATACTGTAATATTTTCAGCAGATTTTGCGTATAGTGGAAGCTTGTTCCACAGAACTGTACCAGAGTATTGGAAGCTCTTTTTACATTGTTCTGTTCTTGGATTGGTGCTAGAAGGTTTCCATGTGATAATAATCTCATCTGGTATTGAGTTGAAAAAGGCCTGAGTTAAGTCTTGAAGACACTCTGGTGTAGTTCCATGTAGTCATTTATATAAAAGAACTGCCTTGTGAAAATCTATCCTTTCATATATTGTGAACCATTTGAGTTCTGTTAACAGTGCTTTTGAGCAATGATCAATAGATGCATCTAAAATTATGCATGAAGTTTATAAATCCTGTCAAGCTGAGATTTAACACAGTTTCCCCATACATCTGAACAATAATCCATTGTTGGAAGAATATATGACTTGTAGTATAGATTGCGAGTTTCCATAGGTAAATATTTCTTGATTCTGCTGAGTAGGGCAATTTTGGATGACAGAGTTTTACAAAGCTTATCAATGTCATCCCATTGTAAATTATTATCTACAGACACACCTAAAAGCTTTTCATGTTTTATATTTTCTAACTGATGATCATTTATTGCAAGAGATAGTTCTGGGTTCCCTAACTTGTGTAACTTTTGTGATGTCCTCAAAATCATACATTTTGTTTTACCTTCATTAATTATCATCCTATTTTTACAGGATATAGCTTGCTGTTATTTACAGTCTTAAGCCTAATACAGACAAAAGGTATATTTTATTGGTTTCACCTTATCATAAAGTAAAGATATAAAAAACTCAACAATAAAATAATTTTTTCAAAATTCAGTTGAAAATTTTGAAATAAATGATGTCAAAATCCAATTTTGCAAGTTTAGATAATGAACACAATTCGTCAATTCCAGAACCTAATGTGTGCGGTGGAACTGGTTTCAAAACCACACAAACCACATTATTCCAATAAATTTCTCCACGAAAAACAATTTCAACAGGCTGTCTTCAAGTTGTGTTCTAGCAATGTGGTTAGCAATGTGCAGTGAATTCGATGCATAGCTCTGATTGGTCAAAAATGAATGCACCCAGTTTCATTGACAGGTTGGAGTTATCCATTAGGTTTGAATATATACATAGACACAGACAAATTTTATTTAAAGTTGGAGTTGCATTATAAAAAATAAGAAACACTTGCTCCTTCGCACTATTATACCTACAATTATCAATAATATAACAATTAATTCACCAATCAGTCAAATAGTACTACTGATCATAAGTTTCTTTGTTTGTTTGTTTTTTTTTCTTTAAAAAAAAAGATATAATTTAAGACAGAGTTAAAATAAACATAATGGCTGGACAAAACACAGGCTATTCCCCTCCCCCAAGTGATAATCAATGATTAAAATTTCAATGTAGAGATGTCAAGTATACAAATATGATACACAGTGTTTCAAATATCGTGGTTAACATAAGGGCTGGCCAATTACATCCTTAACCTACCATTTGCATGAATGCTTATATTAAATATATAAGGACAAGGGCAGTGAATCTAAAACTTACTATGCACACATATATAATATTAAATATATCCATCATCATGAGTAAGCAATGGAAGCCAACATTTAGGGCAATCTGATAGCTACAATCAAATATAGAACAATTAGGGCAATCAGATAGCTTCAAGCATTAAGAAAAGCTAACACGCTTAGGTATCAGCAGCAACTTATTTGTGTTTACATATTGAGCATTTACACAATAAGCTCCCAGACCAGGTCTCTAATAGCAATTTAAAACTCTTAAAATCTGAGAGTGTTTGTATATTATAAAGGACAGAAGTCCATAATCTTGGTTCTACATACTTGAAAGACGGTAGCCCATACTTTGATATTCTTATGTTTGAGATCTCCAGTGTTTATGTACCTAAATGAGTAAGGAGATTTTTTTAAAACTACCAGATCATTTAAGTATATTGGACATTTCATGTTTAAAATTTTGAATACTTTAATTGCCATGGTCTTCATCATTCAGATATGGAAAGTTGATAAATTTGCCAATTCCACGAGTTCCAAGAAAGTTTTCCTGAAATCAATGAAGACAAATCTTCAGAGCTTTTTCATTGAGTTTTTCAAGCTTGTTCATATTAGTGGGACTGCAGAAGTGCCAGGTTAGAGGAAAGAAATTGATGTTTGCCTTGATGAAAGAGTGGTATACAGCCAATCTATTTTTCGTTGTTGGGTATTTTCTAATTCATTTGAGTACATTTAATTGTTAATGTGCTTTCTGACAAGTTTCATTGACTTGCTGATTAAAGTTTAGCTACAGGAGTCTGACGTTTTATCAATAAAGCACGACGAAATTTCAGACAACATGAAATCACCTATTCGGTGTTATCAATTGATAATACCGATAAGGTGATTTAATGTTGTCAGAAATTTCAGACAACATGAAATAACCTATTCGGTATTATCAATTGATAATACCGATAAGGTGATTTAATGTTGTCAGAAATTTCGTCGTGCTTTATTGATAAAACGTCAGACTCCTGTGGTTTAGCCTAACGTAAAGTCCAAAGTAGCTCAGACAAGTTTTACCGAATCTTCATAAGATATATTAGCCTTGCTGGAGGAGAAAGTCTCAAGTTCTTTGTTTTCTTTAATAGCCTGGACGTTTTCTGGGTTTGTTTTGATTTCATTGTTGGTAAACCATTTATGAAAAAGAAGATGTCATTAATAAAGATATTAAAAAGTATGGGACCCGGAATTGATCCATGGGGTACCTCTGTACAGATATCTGCCTAAAAACTAATTGAATGTCATATTCTGATACAGTCTCTACTTTCTGATGAAAATTTACGAAAAGACCAGTGACATCTTACCGTTGAGGTCCAGGAAGTGACAGCAACCACTTGGAGCTAGTATTCGATTGATAGAGCCACAATCCAATAGAAAAAAAAAATTAAAAAAAAACAAAAAAAAAACTGTATACTCTCAAACCCAAATAGCACGCAAACAAAGCGAAACTAAAGTTCTTTTAACATTACCCAATAAATAATATGTATTTTTTAGGCAGCCACGATTACCAGTGAGGAAGATTTTTTTCTTTAGAAATCAAAACCATATCATGCAAATTACGAAACTATAGTTCCAACGGTACTAATTCAGTTCCCATAGTAAAACTATGCAAACACCATTATAATAATAAATTTAAAAAAAAACCAATAGCTTTAAATTTCTGAGTGCTCATGATCATAATCAAACCTATTTTATTTATCAGTATAGATTCATCCTGGGTGACAGCTTATTACAGAGAAAGCCATATTAGCCGATGCATTTTCTGGATTGAGTGTGCTTGAAACATGTGCTTTCAACTCCGCACCAAAGAGTCTGGTGCTAATTTTAATAAGAAGTGTTCCAAACTCAAGTCTCTTAAAGGACTGAAATTCCATCAATAAAACAATGTCTCCATTTTTTTAAAGTTGCAACTAGGTTAAGTTCTCAAAAGATTCTTTTTACTAAAATCAAATTTTAATTATCAACTAATCCTGACCAGACCCAACACACACACACACACACACACACACACACACACACATATATATATATATATATATATATATATATATATATATATATATATATATATATATATATATATATATATATATATTCTATTTTTCATGTTAATGCATTTCCAGGCCGTTTCCCATGTTTTCCCCTTAAGTCCCGTGTCACGGATTTGTGTATATTTATTATTTATCTGTTTGGAATCTCTGATCACTTTAGGAATCTTAACGTATCTATGCATGACGTAAATGACGTCCGTGTTTTTGTGCCTGCCTCGTGAACATATCCTGTCGGACTTGTTTGTTTGTCGGGAATAATAATAGTATAGCAAAATGGGGTTTCTGTCTCACCCATCTCCCTGCGTGATCTGGGTGAGCGACTCTCCCATGGATCTATACTACTAGGGTGTGGGGTTTCTGGCTCAGTCATCTCACTGCGTGATCTAGGGAGGTGAATTCCCCATGGATCTATACTATTGTGGAGTGGGTGTTTTGGATACAAAAATGGGGGTTTGGACCGGGGGTGGTCACTCCAACGTAGAAAAATGGGTGTTTTTGGACCACTCACGTGGGTTCTGGGCCAGTGGATAGTCACTTCTTCGCTGGTTCTAGACGACTATTAGTTGTATTACAGATGTGATTGTAATACAGCGAAGATGTCTCTTCCGTTTCATCCTTGGAGCGTCGATCGATTGGGATCTAGTGATGACGTTCGCAGTAGTATTCCAATAGTGGAATTAAGTGAAGAGGAGTCCAAGGAGTGACTGAAGGGCGCGTAGGCGCTTATCACTGGTAAATCTTTCCACATGCGATTTTTGAGAGTTCTGTTAAACAGTTCTAAGACGGCCGCTTTGATTTGATTGCGTGTGCTGTACTAGATAATACTTTTTTGAAGCCGATCAGAGACGGTTTTGTTATATAATTCACTACCTTGATCTACCCATAATTTATTGGGCTTTCGTATGCCTACAATGCTATCAATGCTTCCTTTTTTGTTTTTCAGAGGAACTACCCATGCGTATTTGCTGAACACATCGATGACCGTCATGAGATATTTGAAATTATCGTTGTACGCGCTGTAATCTCTCATGTCGACGAGATCAGCAGACCATATATCATCTACTGCGATCGCGATGACTCTGCGTAGTGGAAAATGCTTGTTCACTGGTTTATGCAGTTCCTCTGCGAGAACATTCAGTTCCAAAAGATCTTCTGCTGACTTTTTCATTGTACCTGGCACGCCTATACCCAACTTATGCTTGGCTTCTATGATGATCCGCAGAAGAGCTCGGTCTACACATTCTCTGAAATTTTTCGGCTTGATTGTTTTTAAGTCCCTCAGCATGACCCGATTGCATCCCGCTTTGTCGTCGGGATGATCTCTTTAACAGAGATGATGTTGACGGGAAGATCTCCCTCGTACGTTCCATTGGTGCTTAAGATAGTACCTTCGCTAAAACCGAGAATGGATCCGATCGTATTAGGAATGTCAAAGCCCGCGCGATAACCGCTAAGAATGTGATTCTGGTTCGCAGCGTGGAATAATTGGGTTCGATTTTGATGTCGGTGATCACTCTGGAGATTTCCGTGGTGATGTCGGTGATGTTGCATCCGTCTGGCGAGATTGTGATCTTTTGTCGCTGAGCTGAGACCTATTGCGAAAACTGATTGTTGCTCGCGGTGACGTCAAAGAAGCTGTTCCATATTTCGGCAGAGATCAACGCGATCTTGTACGACGACTGTTAATCTAATTTCAGCCGGGGACTATACCTCACCGTGGAAGTGACCGAACGTGAATCGAACATCAGCATGGTATCCTCGTACAGAATCTGATACTGATCTGACGTCGCCAATTGGTTATCCAAAAGATGATTAAGGAGATCCACCATCTCGTTACCGATTTCCACGCCGATATTCCCCGCTTGTTTAAAACCGATCAGCAATTTTAACCGCGTGACGATCTCGGCTGGATGTTCGTAAGGGCGCATACTTCAGCCACGGTTGCTTTGACCTTCTATTTCAGATTCATCGCCTCGCTCTGGACCTGAAAGCCATGATTTAATTCTACCAGTTATTCCTGCTTGTTGTTGTTGTTGTTGTTGCGATTTTTGTACAGCCTGTTGCTGTTTTCGCTGCTCCTGCTGCTCATGATAATATTTTCCCTTTTCTCAACATGTTTAATAAGCCTGTTTTATATGTCTTAAATCATCAACCATTTCTTCCATTTTAAGTGACTTCTTCTCATCTGTATCCTTGAGGTTGCTATCGACTCTACCATAAATATTGTTTGCTTTCCCTAATATGTTTCGCACAGCTACAACATCGAAGTAAGCCTCATCAGGGTTCACTCTTTTCCTGTCTAAGTATCTTAAAATATCTTCATTTTTATCATACAGTTTAACTAACCAATCCATTGACGAATCTGGATCTGAATAATCAGTGTAATTGGTCAATATCTTCATAGCTTCATCACTCATAACTATTTCATACTCACCAATCAAAACATTTTCCTTACACTCAAACAGTTTTTTTAATTTTTATGTTGTCCAAAGAAAACGCTGTTTTCCGATGATGACTAACCAGATATGTAATATTCATCGAAGCCTTTTCAATATCGTTCATGTACAGTCTCCGCATCGCGATGAAACGTCATAA
The DNA here is from genome assembly GCA_016617855.1 of Megalonaias nervosa. Lineage (NCBI taxonomy): Eukaryota > Metazoa > Mollusca > Bivalvia > Unionida > Unionidae > Megalonaias > Megalonaias nervosa. The sequence continues at coordinate 19,991 of JAECUM010041225.1, forward strand.
AGTCTTTGAATTATTTCGCTGTGATGCCACTGCAATGGTCTCTCGCGATTGCGTCAATGTCTCTGTTTTCGAGTCCTGAAAACAGTATGAAGCATCCCGTGTTAAGTCGGATGTACTTAGGCACATCGTAGTACGATTGAATAAGTTTCAGCGCTTGTTTCTCGACAACGAATGCGGTTCATGTTCTCTTGGTCCAACTTAATATCGTCGAACACGATGATCTTATGCGTGTCAGAATCCAATTCTTCTACGGGTTGTATCTGATCCGGATCTGCTATAGTGAAAACGTCTTTTTCAAGCGAATCTACGAGCTCTTGCAGCATACTGTATTTGTCCGCGATCGTACATCAACATGTTGTTCAAGATCATGTTCATGAGCAGATTCGTTTTACCACGACCGGTGGGACCCACGATCATGTGATGGCAATCAGGCATCAAAAAATTATGCTCGTGAGCTTTCGTTTTCGCCTTCGTGTCGAAATTAATGATGTTCATTTTCAATTTAATTTACGTAAGTCTTTCTATTCGGCAAACCATGTCTTACATTTCCTTTGGTACGCTTATCTGGTCAAGCAGCAGCTTTTCTGCGAGTCAGGACGAGCTTGACCAAAAGGTCAACCGCGTCTGGGATTCCATGCAGGGTAATATCAACATGAACGGTCACATCATCACCAATCTCGACGAAATAAGGTTCCCACCCCCGAATGTCAACGCCGAACGATGGTCGCACGTCAGTAGACTCGCAAAGACTAAATTGTCGTTGACCAGAGGAGAAATGACAGGAAATATTTACATGAGAGGAAACATTCGTATGGTTTACTAGCTCCATCAGGACAGGCTCTTGTATCTTCTCAGGCCGTCTCCTCAGCAGATCTTGATGTGTCTGAACTCTGCTGTCTGTGATGTAATGGAGTTGTTGTGAAAGCCAGTGACTGTCCGTGTTAGATGTGTGTGTCTTGGACACCTGTAGAGCTGTTGGTGCTGTCTGTGTTGTCAGCTGTGGAGCTATGCGTTGGAAGAATGGTCTTAGCCGTGGTGCTGGTTTGTGTATTGAGTAGTGGATCTGTGTGAATTGGTATGTACCTGGTGTGATGCTGTCGGTGGTGTCGTTGGCTCGAAGATAGTGGTTATCTCGTGTTGAGGGACCAAATCTCAGGGACCATTGGGCCTTCAGGGAACAAACGGGTCCTGTGAATCCTTAGGCAGGCTGGGATGGGCGGACCATTCGTGGTGGCTCCTTGACCATCCGACAGCGGTGGGACTGAAGATATATTGTTGTTGTCATCTGGACTCCACAGGACTTTACAGCTAACACATGAACACGGTCAAAGATTTATCTTTTGATGGTGTACAAAGCTTAGTTCTATAAATACGGTTACGAGCAGTTATGATAAGCATTTATAACATTTGGAAACACTGATATATTAGTGGATGAGGTAAATCTACGAATAGAATAATTGATTCTGTTTGACTCAAACATTATAGATAGAGCACAAACAACATTTTTCTCCCAGACTTACATCGTACAACTGTTGCACTATTTTTCAGTTGCATTGCTCTATTCCCAAAGTTTCTGAGGGCCACATTTGAACCTTCGCTTTTTGATTTTGTTAAACATCAACGTTCTCCTTGAACTTTTGAAGAAAAAAAAGAGTTGTGCTATTGCAAATCTTTTGCATCATTATTCATCAAACACTGTTTTTGTTGTTAGTTGCAGTATATAGTTATTTTGCATTTTATTAGTTTAATTAGAACCATCATCAAAATATTTGACGAAATGTTCCTGTTGATTATTCTTGTAGGTTTGACCGGTCTTACCAAGGACTATCGAATAAATTCCGAGTATTTCTGCCTATTAATATTGTTACATAATTAGTGTTTGACTTATATAACCAACCATACAATTTCTGGTACGGTTATTGACTCTACTGACAATGCTAACTTTCAGTTTACACAGTGACTACTACCAAATTTATGGCTCAGTCAGTGTTTATTATTATTATTATTATTATTATTATTATTATTATTATTGTTGTTGTTGTTGTTTAAATCCTGATTGAGTATAGGGGCATGACATACGCAGTTGTTGTCTGTGCCAAATACGCCGTGCTAAAGCATACACAGCTTGTGTCTTAACGGTGTAAGCACAATAGTATAAAAATATCGATTTCAAGGTAGGTCGCTTTTCGAATGACCACTTCAGTTTTCCTTATGACTTTAATCAATCAGCATTACTATATTCGTTCTATTTTCAGTGATTAATAGCTGACTGGCTGCTACCATATATCAATCGTAGCGCATTTAATAAAGGGGAAAACAGGTAATTAATTTGAATAGAGATTGAGCTGGGACTCCTCACGATTAAACTACTTCCAGCTGACGTAACTATACATATTGGAGTTACCTCCCTTACGCTGGTAACTTACTGAACAGACAGCATTCGTGGACATCCAGCACAGAATTGTTACTCTTAGATAATTGGCACTAGGTCCTAGAAAGCCACACAGCATTGTTACTGTTAGATAATTGGCACTAGATCTTAGAAAGCCACGCAGAATTGTTGCTGTTAGATAACTGGCACTAGGTCTTAGCAAACCACACAGAATTCTTACAGTTAGATAATTGGTACTATGTCTTAGCAAACCACACAGAATTGTTACTGTTAGATAATTGACACTAGGTCTTAGCAAACCACACATAATTGTTACTGTCACATATTTTAAAAAAAATTAAAAACAGCATGAATTATTATTATTACAACTTCTAGTAATATTTTACTGCTACAACTGTGGAGAAGGTAGACGATAACGACTATGTTAATGACGGCTACGGTGACGACGATGACCGCGATGACGATAACGATTATTGTATATTGCCATCAGTGATCTTCTTGTAGCGATTTTATTTTCTCAGTTATAAATGTAGACACAAAACCACATTTGGATGCATAAAACAATGGAAGAATACAGCACCAGTTAAATTCCTGTCTGACTTGTGGTTTGCAATTTAACTTGGTGAGTACCATCCGTATATCAGGGGGAAATAGTCATTATAAGTGACACCTGTAGATCATTCAATCAACACTAAATCTGGATAGTTTTATATCGAATGTTGATTGAAAACAGTTTTGAGTTAGAATAACTTAATATCTTAAGTATAGTTAAAACAAGAAAATAAATCTTCAAATCATGATGCATTGTTATATTTTTGCATCAATAATTCTGCAATATGGTGCTGTTAATACAAAGATGTTGAAATAACGAAAACTAGCATGTCAATAATTAGGCAAGGCAATGGCAAAGCAGGGTTAGTCTCAAACATTAACATGTATCTTTGTAGTGGGGGCAGTGTGTTGTTTAGCAAAATAAAATGAAGTAAAACGCTATAACCTTTCCCCCCAAAAGTGTAAACCTTTAAATCGAACTTAAACTTGTTCATGGTTTATCCTTTGTCTACACTAATAAACTCTCAGTTTTTTTTATTTTACTTTTAATGAATTAGGTTAAATTGTTTGTTACATAAAATGTATTGGTTGGTTTGTTTGAAAGGGTAAGTTAGAGATAGATTGATTATCATCGTGGTATTCATCATAATTTTCTAATTCTTCTTCGTCGTCGTCTTCTTGTTCTTCTTCAGTTGCTCTGAAATTTTCATAAAGAATTTAGTATTCAATTACATTCTCTTCGGAAAATCTCAAAAACCCCAAATCAGTCTGATGCTATGCTTTCATAGAGGTAAGAGGGTTGAGGGGGCACCGGATTTCACCGCTAAACATGTTTTGGCCTATATCCGTGAAACGTAATGGCTGACCACTACATGTTTGCCTGACCCCCCCCCCCCCATTCTGTGGGCACCCTTGTATAACCGGGGATCGGTTTTATAAATAAATTCAATAGATTTCAAAATAATGTTCAATTTTATACCTGATCTCTAAACTGATGTGTAGTATTTTAGTTATAAATAAAATGAATGAAAGAGCCTTGAACTTCATACCAATGAGTAGGTATGCACAAGTATACATTGCATATATACATCCCTCCTGACATCTGCCTCGTTGTCGCCTGTTTATCAGATCAACAACATTAACTTTATTTAGCGATAAAACTGTTTTGATAGCACAATGGTTATATAACGGGGAACAATTCATTTTGAAGGATATCCTTGTTCTGATTTTAACCGACCGGTTCTTGCTGGTTAAAACCGGATAGTGTAAATTTAGAATGACAAGGACTTGTTGATTTGGTAACATAAGTTAGGTAGATTATAGGGTGTTTCTCAAAATCAATAATTTGTAATTCTTAAAATTCTTATTTGTAAACTTCATCTTATTCTCCAGATACCAAACGATGCATTATTTATAAATGGAAAAATGATATATAGGTTTAATTTTGAACTTTATAGCTTCAAAGTCGATGGAATATACTAATTACTTTTGAGAAAGCCAGAGATTCGTGGCACAACACAAAGTGCTACTTTAAGTTCGGCCTTTTGGTACACATGTATGTTTTCTTCCTTGTTGCAACAAAAGACGTATATTCAACTGAGTGAGATAATCTGGATTTACCCTTGTCCTTTACAAGGAAGTTTTGACCCAAATATTGAAAATATGGCAGATAATCGCGGCACACGTCTTTACACGATAGCTCTGGAAGATAAAAACAGTAGGAAAGACAGTACAGTAAGGTCAGATAAAAGCCTTCAATCACTCGTGTTCTATATTTTGCAAATGCTATAAACTGTTGCAAGTGAACAGCAGACAATTCCAATTTAGCATCGATATCTATTTTCAGGATCAACCTACCAGCACCTTTTGAGCCTTAAAATTAACTGAAATGCATTATTTCCTTTGGCAACTCTTTCTTGAGTGCGATAAGATTAAATAAGTGGGGCAATTCATTCCAAGGACGTCTGTGTTTTCATTTAAACCACCCATTTATTGCTGGTTTTAATCTGATAGTGCAAGCGGGGAACAATTATGATTTGTTGACTGTATGATACGAGTTTGGTAGATTTGGGGGTATTCGTGAAACTCAACAATTGGCTTCTCGATTTCTTTTTCTTCAAATAGCATAATAGTCTATATTTTTGTAATTAAAATTGATATATGGGTCTAATTAAAAAAAATCGTGTTTCTTTAAAGACGATAACATAGAATAATGATATTTTTAGAAAGTCTGAGAGTCGGAGTACGGAACAAATCATCATTTCAATTGTGGTATGTTGCCACTCGTGTATTTTTTCTTTCTTCTTGTCATACAATAAAGACGTGGTAAATAGAGTAAGGTAATCTGGGATTTATCCTTGCTCTTTACAGGAAGTTTTGACCCAAATATTGAAAATGTGTCAGCCCAAAATTATGACTAGAATAATTTATGATGAAATTGTAAAACACGAATCAACAATTTAAAATATAATATCTTACTTTAAATTCCGCCATATTTTCCGTTTGAAACAAACATAAAATACTAAAAGGTGGTAAAGACGCACAAGTAACTAATAACAAGTAAAATTAGTCTTGAAAAAATTATCTCTTACATAAATACAGGTCCTTTCGGCTTTTAATGTCGTATATGAATATAACTTGGTATTAAACTACGCCTGCGTGTCGATAGAACACATTGTGAGGTGTTGTGAAACGTTGTTGGCACATGTAGGATTTAAAAATAAATAAATTAATGAATACATTAATAATGGAAGATAGAGCATGTCTTAACAACACGTGAATCTGAGTTGCCAGTTTACTTTTTGTATTTTTGCCCTTTTATTGATTTATCTCCCATTTAACAATCCACTCCATGTTTTTATCTTCCATTTAACAACCCACACCTTGTTTTAATCTTTCTTTATTTTCTTCTTACTCTTCAGACTTAAATTTCAGACTCACTTCACTACCTGACCCGATCCTCAGTAGCATGGGTGACAAGGACCAGGAAGACATCTACACTATACTGAGTACAGCATGTAATGTCATATAGTTCAAATGTTCCTGGGTAATTTACATGCCGACACAAGTGTTACGGGGTGTTGTCAATATTAATCTGTCCTAAGTTTAAGGAAGTGTCCTTTTCCTTTTGTATTGCACATTTTACTTGGTCGAATATTTTAATTTCAATTGCTTGTAATATATGCTGTGTTTCAAAAAGGCAAAATCAATTACAATCCAAAAGTTTGCAAAGCAAACGTTTCTTTGAAATCAACCCCTATCTCACCGATCTCTGTCAACAACTACCAACGTGATACATAAATTCGGTTACTAACTAAAACTTCCTAGTACCATCATTTAACCTGTGAACAGACAAAATTATGGGAGTCTCGAAATGGGGTAGGTGATCATGGTACAAACATCCATACAATTTTGGAACATAACAAGGAAGATCAAATATATATCTTCAATCACTGGTATTTCTACACTTTATAATATTACAAGCTTGTGAACAAAAGACCAGTCTGACTTAATACACACACACACACACACACACACACACACACACACACACACATATATATATATATATATATTCAAACACAGAATTAGAAGAAAAAAAAACCACCGCCATTGTGGTTTGAATGTTACCATGCGTCAAAATTGACGTCTCACAGAGCTTAGTAAAATTTAATTATTTCGAATGAGTGACCCAGCCTGTGTTATTATAATCACGAGGATCATTTGTTTGAAGAATATCACCATGCCCGTGGTCATGTTAATAGGAAACGTAATTAATAGTGTGGAAGTATATTACATTTCAAGTATAGTTTGAAATTACTTGTAATGTTCTTTAGTACATTTAAAAGAATATTTTGCCTTGAGAGCAATTTTTTGAAAAATTATGTTCAGTTAGCGATAATGAGCATAAGATAAATTTAGTATTGTACGTTGGTAAGAGGATATAAAATTCCCCATAATAAAGCAATACTGGCTGTTATATCTGCAGATCCATCTGTCTGTAATATATAATGGCCAAACCGCTGAATAGTGTAATGAGATGACTTTGAAATACATTCGGATGCATCGGTTGTTTCGCCTTTCCTTTAAAGGATGTAATCAAGTCAGGTGTGACGTCATGAGATTTCATTCTAACGTACTTCATATATTTCCCATTTCAATATGCATGTATTATTCCTTTCCTTCCTTCCTTCGTCCTTTATTTATTTATTTATTTATTCCTTCAAGTGCACCCAGCTTGACAAGGAAGGAAATAAAATTCTGAATTTTAAACCAACAGTGTTCTGTTACACTCGTTCCAGATGTATGAACTCTACCAATAAAGGTCAGGAGAACCGGGAAGACCTATTCATTGCAATCTGGCTACAAATTGGTTCGCTACATGTCAGTGAGAGTATTTGTTGTAGGATTTGTATCAACTACCAACTGTCCTGAAGGCCAATATACAATTTCAAAATATGTTTATATTTTACAGTGTAATTGGTATATAGTGATAGTTGGTAAAACTATTACACCTAGATTTATAATAATACATAAATGAGTGATATTAAATACATTAGGGAAAGTAAATATATTTATCCAACTTCAATCTTGCCGATCTTCATAGGCGACTTCTCCTCCTAAGGCTACGTAGACACATTCTAAAACTTTCTGGTAACAATGTATCCTTAACAGATAAAAATAAAAAAGGTTTAAGTTGGCGTACGTCCTTGTACTATAAATCTGTTTATACTTTCACACAGAATGCTCCTTGCAACATAAAATATTAAAAACAAGTCATCCGGCAACTATTCATATTTATACATTTTTTAATTAAGCAAACGACACCCAAGCAGGTGATACGTCGATTAGATATGAATCCTATCTGCTCTTCCCAACCCATTTAATGCACTTATTTGGACAAATCATATTGTCAAGGGTTAAGCAATACCATTACATACAATGACGCCAACTATCAATCACCATGCACGCGGGGTATTGTTACAAAGATTGCAGAGTCTTGGCGTCCTTCCAAAAATTGTAGCATTATATTTGTTTATTAATATATATTGTTTATTGTAGGGAACTGAAAATAAACTATTAACCATGATAGTATTGTTCACGACCGAATATGAAGGAAAGAAGCCATTATATCTTCAAATTCAAAATAAGTTTTAAAGGCGTTGTCTAAAGTTCCATACATTTGCACAACATTAAAGATCATAAAAAAGTAATTTAGAACAAGTCATTAATGATTAAATTCTGTAGTGAATTGCTTTTCTTATCCTCTGTAGTGTGGAATATATTTGCATCCTCACGTTTGTAGCTATACATTGCCTTTGCAATGTAACTGCAACTGATGTATATGTTCTGTTCTTTGCCTATTTTGCAAGCCCGCAACTTGACTTAACGGGAAATGCAATCTGTCTGCCGCATCACCGCATCAGAATACTGGAACGAAATTGAGACTCCGTGGCATGTAATGAGGTTGAGTTTCTGTGGCTTCTCTCTCTCTCTCTCTCTCTCTCTCTCTCTCTCTCTCTCTCTGGTTCAGGGTAGCCAAATGGTCTAAAGCCCTCGCTGTTCACTCTCTGTCAGAGTGAGTTCGGATCTTGGTTCGACCAACGTAGGTATGTGAAAAAGCTTCCCAGTAGCTTCCCATGGGCAGGTGGTTTTTCTCGGTGTCGTCCAATGTTCTTCTTCAATCATGCCTAACCTACCGTGTGCTAACAAATGGTTTATTGCAGCACTTGATTTAAACATTGAGAAAACAATTAATGAACATATCAGCAACGAGTAATACAATAATGTACATTAGAAAGAAAATCCAAAATTATTCTTCATGAAACAATGTTAACTAGCCTATTAGCTCATGTTTTCAGCTTGTATCTACTTTTTTGTTCATCTTTCTCTTTATATAACAACATTAGATGTATGTATGTATGTATGTATGTATGTAGTAGCTGTGTTATAAACATAATTTGTTAAAATTGTACACCTCTCCCCATGACGATTTTACCCTTATATAATTTATTACTAATATTTTCAGACAATTACTCGTCATGCTATAGTCATTAGTGGGTTAATGTACCGTTGAAAACTAACCAATCATATTTTCTTTCCAAATAACAATGGGTTTATAGATACAAACATTTATCTCTATCTTTCGCATATTTTCACTTTTTCCCCTCTTTAAAAATTTAGTTCTTTTTTGTCTCTTTCTCCTTTTCCTCGACTGTCCTCAGCTAGACTAGGAAGAACAACAGATGTAAAAATCTAAAAGATATGTCACGTGCTTCCAGTTTTCTGACCTCTTCAAGTTAAGGTCACGTTAACGAAGAAGAGTGTTCATAACCCAGAGGCAAAGTAGGTCAAGGTTATGTATATGTATATTTTTTACATTGCAATATGTATATAATGATAATAAATATTCGTATTAATACTTTGATTAGATATTGTACATAAATTAATAATATGAAATATTTTGAGAGACAAAATTATGTATAGTCAATCCTCATCTTACCAATCTAAGTGAGTGACTTGCATTGCTACTAAAGATTGGCATAGACCGTTATAAACTTTCTAAACATCCTGTTTGTCAAAATGTACAGTTAAAAATAAAATATTTGGAATTTAGCCAAAAATGCGAGGTGGGGAAGGTCAAAATAATGTAGATGTATTTAGGTGTTGCCATCAAAGGTTTGTAATAAACAGCAGAAAACACTGAAAACAAGTAGTAAATCGTCTACCATTCAAATTTATATATTTATGAATGAAATAAGCAACACCCATTTCGGTGCTGATCTGATACGCAAGCTGGACTAAATTAGAATCCGATTTGGTCTCCAAACCCATTGGGGCCCCAGTTCTATAAATCTGTGTGCCCTTTAATATTTACTGTTGCAGGTTGTAGTACGCTACCTTATCGTTTAATGACACCAGCGTTATAGAGACTGCATTGTCCTGTTTAAAAATATCTCGATTGAACAATATATAGTTATTTAACAGCAAAGGAGACACATTTAAAGTGTCGCGGTCGAGATATGAATACGGATTGTCGGTCTCACATTGCTAGCAGACTAAAGGATCTCGATCCACTAGGGTGGTTTGTAAGTGGCCTCATATGCATAGACCACTACACTCCTCACCACCCCCACCACCCTCTTAACTTGACATTCGCCCTCGAATGTCCCTCTGATTCATCTCTCGGAGCAGTCGAACCCCATTCCCAACCTGGACTCAAATCACAATTATTTTTCCTATATAGTCTCTACATTTGTTTCTCAGTACTGAACTTTCTGCTAGTTCCAAATCCTTCAAAGATGAACTCGCGGTGATGTTCTTGTCATAGGTTATCTGTCATTATATATACGTATGAATTAGAAATTCTCTAACATGAATGATAGTATTATTTGTATTAAATATTAATTCTGCCAAGTATTATCAAGCATTCTCCTGTAATATCCAGGGATAACACTTTACGTTCTGTTTGTTATACATTTGTAATTCTCTCTGTCTGTCTCTGTCTCTCTGTCTCTCTCTCTCTCTCTCTCTCTCTCTCTCTCTCTATATATATATATATATATA
>JAECUM010041227.1:0-12093 GCA_016617855.1 Megalonaias nervosa
CACCACGTCAATGAATTTCAGCATGGCATAGGTCCGCAGTGGGACATTCTGAGATCCGGGCCAGAACATGCATTGGAATTGTCGAAGCTCACGAGGCTGCTGAAATTGTAATGAATATTGATCACTTCAGTGACATTAGTTTAAACCTCTTGGATTTCGTGTACTCTCGCATTTACGTCTTAATTTAAACTGAAACGTGTAATAAAAGTAAGAGAAAATATTTCTAACTTGAATTTTTGGAACTGCTAAGAAGGTAAGCTTGTTACTGGTTGTTCAGTAGCAGATGCAAATCTCGGACTTAAATATTTTTCAGGAGTACCTCGGTGCCTTTAGTCAATCGAATTGACCTCCATACATAGTCTTCATTATCTGTGTTCTCGTCAACTTTTCAATATTGAAAACCATCTCCGTCATGGATTCTCCATTGGAAGGCCAGTATATTCCAATCTATTAAACAAATAAGTTCAAGTTTAAAACGTTCAACATATCAAGAAACCTAACCGAAATTCATCGTAATATGGACTACTCTTTTAGATTTGTTACAGTTTCAACGTATTTTGACAACATGCAGGAAGAAAACACTATTGAAGTATTAAGAATTCCTCGTTTTGTTTCTTATACAAGGATGACAGAGTATTATATAAGACTCATTAATGTAAAGAGAGAATATATTTCCAAGATATTTTCAACTTATATGCAGAGGATAAATGCTATTGGCAAAATCAGCTCACTCATCATATCGTATTATCTGACAGAAAATATTAATACGATGCACTTGAAGTTTAAGGAATAATCCTGCATCAACTAATAATTGAGCGAAACACATCTCTTAATAGTTTTATTTCGATGAAATTGCACTTTATCATGAATGCCAATACAGTATAAATCTGATAACAACATAATATCAATGCAGTGTCTTTTGAAAGCAACGGTGCTTACGCCATCGTTATTTCTCGGAAGAACATTCAACATGACAATGGTTCTAATGCCAAAGTCGTACACCAGTCTCCAGAAGTCAATCACCGTATCTTCCATCGGCATCTGAGTTTTGATTAATCCATCTTTTCGTCGATGGCTCTATAAGTAGTAATAATAAACTTTTGTATCTTTGAATATAAATCTAACGTCAAGATTGCAAATGGCATTTCCAGTAACATACTGGCCAGATAATCACCAGACTAGAAATTGCATACCACAGATAACACCCTCTGAGCATAAGCTGATGCTTCAGACTTGAAGCGTTTACCTTTCTTACGTCATTTTTATTACTTTAGAGTAAAAACATTTACCCAAACACATCCCGCTATAAGTTGCATGAGCTCATGGACGATATGTCTAAATGTTTTATAATCGTCTGAGTCGATACCACAGTGTTACAACAAGAACAAACAGGATACATGACTAAAGAGTGATCGATACACATAGGACATAGTGACATCCCGTCTTGTCATGCGGTAATATTTTTTGGTGGAGTAACAAACTACTACTTCGTGAAATGTATTTTCGACTGCTGCAATAAAGGTTATATTTCTTATATGGCATATTATTCAAACTATTGATCCTGGCTAGGTATAATAAACATAATTTTAATGTAAAAACATGTATTCTATCCCTCAAAGAAAGGTAGGAATATTAGCAGTAGTATAAAAATTTCTACACGAAATATTTTCTCAAGGGTTAAATTGTTTTAATACCACTCTCAGATAAATTTCGCAAGTTGCCATGAAAAATGGTTTAACAAAAATCCAAACCTACTGGTAGTTTAACGGCATTAATGTAATCAGCCCTTCCTTCCAATAATGATAAATGAAGCCTGTATCCATCAGCTGAAATGGAAATCGGAAATTATATGGAGCAATTTGTTCTGTAATGTTAATATAACTTTTCAGAGTATATCTGCATGTTACGTTATCTAACGTTCTTGCTTCTAAATTACTTGCAATTTCTATCAGATTAAAAACTATTTGGCTTTAAATATATTGCGACTAATTACACGTTTGACAAGCCATTACTGGGTTCGATAACTAACTGTAGCACATGACTATGATGTATATATTTTTTCTATATAACTAGATTTATCATATATTTCAGAATGAGATACTGAAATATATCCGTAGGATGACACTTGTATCGCTACTGTGGCGATATCCCATTTGCACATTTGCAACTACTTTTTTTTCTAATTTAGGAAATATATCTGTCCTTGTGCATGTTCTTCAAATTCGTATTCCATATTTGGGTCTAAATAATGTTTCTTCTCTCTCTCTCTCTCTCTCTCTCTCTCTCTCTCTCTCTCTCTCTCTCTCTCTCTCTCCATCATGAGAAACATATCTCAAAATGTGTCAAGACTGTAGACCCTCTAATATACATTTCTTGGAAAAACAAGGAAGCGCTATCAGATATGCCTAAAATCGAAATCCAAACAATAAAAGTAGGTTTCAGGTACTAACTTACTTTAATTAGCTTCTCATACGAGTCCTACAAATTATTAGTGATTGAACTTACATAAACTGTTGCTATTCGAGATTATGTCACGCATACAATATCGTATGCCTTTCGCACTCTATGACAAACAGACACAAGGTTATAAAAAACTCATGCTTGATTAAGCATAGCAATAACATCGTATAATTTGCGATTTTTATACTTGATTCAATCATACTTGAAAATGATGGGGAAATCGTGCAATGATGAGTTTGGAAAGAAACCGAAATTAAGTGACAATTGAAATTTGCTACCTAATTAAACTGCAAGCTTTCTAATGCCAAAATTCACGTTTGAAAGAAGGCCTGAACCAAATAATGAACACAAATCCATACAAATAAACCCACAGTGGCTGATGTCTTTTATTTAAAGTTGTTACGCTCTGATATATGTTTGATGTGATCGCTCTGTGATGTTTCCACAGTATCCACACCCCAGCAGTGCTGATAGTATTAATTATTCGCGCAAGAAATGCGTCAAATAAAATGAAATAATCTCTTCATTTTCGTTTGAAAACAGTCAGTAATTTGAGAAAAATTCACAATTTGAAGAATTACTTGTTCAAGGCAATTTGTAAAACCTCAATGTAGTAAAACTATTGTAAAGTTCCGATCGTCTTTTTATCGATGAAGTAATGCAGCCTTTAATCGCTTTGGCATAGAATGGAGAAAAATCAAAGCAACTCGATAGTTTTTGCCTTAAAATATATAATAAAAAGAACAAATACCTTTATTATACTAGATATAATGAAATATTTCACTCGTCCATTGGATACATTTTATATTGTTACTTGTGGTTTCTCCATTCCTGACAAAACAATGTTTTCAACTTCACGTGTGAGATATTTTCTTATGTATATATATATATATATATACAAACAAAAAGGTAGATATTCTCTTAGTACGATTTGCCAGTTAGGTGCAAATTAGACACTATATTGCCTAATTGTAATTACCTGGAAGAATGTTACTGTATCGATTTTTGTGTTCATTGACTTCAAGCTTTGAAATACGCTGATGATTCTCTTCTTCCTCCACATCCGTGTCATTGTCCTCTTGAAGATGATAGACATCTTTCTTGCTCTCGTTCTGAAGCTTCTTTAAAATATAAACAATATTAAAATACGATCTGAACTTATTAAATTTATTCACATATGAGCGGGTGGGTGAAGGGGCAAGTATAGCTGTCAGCAACTGACGCTTAGTCGGGCCATGTAATCGGCGACCACTCCCCCAGATATATTCTCCTCAAATTTGGCGCCATAATGAACGTGGCACTCTAGGCAACCGCCAAATTCTCTTATATGGACGGATCGTCCACGCATTTTAGTAAATACGTGTATTTAATATTGTAATCTTCGAGTTATAATTCTTTTTAAGTTGCACTTCATTTGTACATGCATTCTCTTAATCCATCTTAGATTAAAACATATTATTATCAGTGTCAAATAACAGACGTTTGCACATATGTCTTTAAATATCTGACATGTGCATTGCGGAGCTGTAAAGAGCAGTACCTATATTAAATGACCCCACACAAAGCGGTTGATGCTCTTCAATTTTTTTTTCCTGGAAAAATACACCTTCTTGCATATGTTCTAAACTTGGACTTTCACGATGTGCTTATTTCTTTTTAACTGTTTCTTTAGAGCAGTATACATAAATTAAAAATGAGCACAGCTGACGAGTAAGTTCCGTACTGAATTATTATATACGATAGCTATCCAAACATGTTCTTATATATATATATATATATATATATATATATATATATATATATATATATATATATATATATATATATATATACAACATATTCAACTAATAACTATCTGAGCGTTGGGACCAGTTTATTGTAAAACTATTAAATATCTTTTACAGAAGAAAGAAAGTCGCTGATTAACTTAAAACAATAATTACCGTACAAAATTAGCGTACTTTTTTATAAGAAACCTACATATGAGTAAACTTTGCGCAATAGTAATATTTAACTTAAAACCATTTTTACTGTATCGCTGTCAGCGCACATGAACTACTGGATGTAAACAGAAATATCTCACACGGCGAGATTATTATTGTGGGCACCTACAAGGGAATTTCTCCAATGATTATCCATAGATTATAAGCGTACTGTGATGGTGGTACCAAGAAAGGATATTATTACTGCGAAATATTAGCAATACGGTTTACAAAATTGGAATTAGGTGTATGTATGTGTGTGTGTGTGTGTGTGTTGTAAATATAAAATATTTTTTTCAGCAACAGCATCAAGTTTAAGCCAACTAGTTGAAACACCAAAATTTTCAAAATTTTATTCCTGTAGAAATAGTCATGTAAAATTTTGTAACCTCAACCTTTTTGAGTTTTCTCTTTGTCTTGTCTCTGTTTTGTGTTTGCTTTGGAAAGATTCATTTCGAGTCGAAAGCGGTTACGCTAGTTAGAAACTAGTTTTGCACTATTCGTTGTCAGTTTATTGTATTTATCTTAATCAGTCTCTGACACAGGCGGTCCCTTGCTGGATCCAATGCACTTGAAAGGACTGTTCATCGCCGTATTAGATAGATAGATAGATAGATAGATAGATACATACATACATACATACATACATACATACATACATACATAGGTAGGTAGGTAGGTAGGTAGACAGACAGACAGACAGATACATACATACATACATACATACATACATACATACATACATACATACATAGATCGATAGATAGATTCTTAAGTGTGAAATATAGTCAATTATTGGCGATATTATTTTCATACTTTTTGCATTCCTGCATTTTCACATGTAAAAAATGTTTACTTTTATTTCAAATGCGAAATACAATATTTTTCTATCATGCCATGCGACGCTTGATTGTGTATGTCTACAGAAGTTAAACCTGCAGCAAGGAAACTGATTAGTTTTTGAGATAGAACAAATACATGGAAACTGCAGTACCGTTCAGATATGATCATTATTATTAACTGGTGACGAAATATGAGTCGATGCAAGTCGCATCTCTGTAAAATTATTTCTTCTTACTACCTTGACCAAATGAAAAACCAGCTGAGATAGAGTAAAATGATGTACGAAATGTCAGAAATGTAATTTCCGGCAAGAGATTATGTCCTCTAAATGACGTACAAACTGTCAGAAATGTAACTTTCTGCAAGAGATTATGTCCTCTAAATGACGTACAAACTGTCAGAAATGTAATTTCCGGCAAGAGATTATGTCCTCTAAATGACGTACAAACTGTCAGAAATGTAATTTCCGGCAAGAGATTATGTCCTCTAAATGACGTACAAACTGTCAGAAATGTAACTTTCTGCAAGAGATTATGTCCTCTAAATGACGTACAAACTGTCAGAAATGTAACTTTCCTCTCAATTATAGTGCTCTTAAGTAGTAGTTATTTATATGATGAATAAAATAAAACTGATGTGAATTTATGTAAAGGTCGGTGGGTGGGTGTACTCAAGAGTTAGCTTAAACTTCTAACCTTCAACTTAAGAGGATGTTTGGCATATAAATAAAACAAACGTTTGTTTTCCAGTTAAAATACCAGATCTATATTTCATCCTGTAGTACAGAAAACGATAAACGTCGCTCATTAAAATATAACTTTTTGGTATCACATTTGAAATATATTTATGTGCAGGAAACGTAGTTATCTTTTCATAGGCAACTTAGAAGATTCCAAGTTTAGCGAATAAATGATCATCTCCGACATGACGTAGTTCAAAGCAAGGTTATCCATGACGTCTTGTCGTGGCATCATATTATATACCTATATATTGATGCGGACGGCGTAAGTTAGCCCCTCCCATATTTTAAGCAAGATTCCTGACGGAAATTATTGATCTACTATAACCGTCTTGTTGCTGATAATTCATATATAAAATATTTTCAGTATTATGACGACTAAAGAATGAGAAATAGTGTCAATAATTTTTCAAGGAAATTATCATTTTGCATATAATAATGATTATTAAGAAATATTAATATAAAATAATTTGATTGAAATAATATTTGAACCAATCCAAGGGAAAGAATGTCAATAATGTGTGTGTAATTGCACCAATCAGACAAGTCTTTCATTGAAATATGGTTACACAATAGCTGATGAAGCCCTGCATAGCTTACTGAATCATTACAGTCAGTGGAAGCGTAACAATCTTAAGGTGGCAGGAAGCAATGCCAGGTCTAATTTCAGTATAGAAAGATGTCTGTCTCTGTGTGTGCGTGTGTTATCTAGTAAATTCATTCGATCAACTTAGAAAAGTTGCAGTAATGCCCATCGCACACTTTGATTTGGCATCATGTGATTGCTGGCTACATGCAAGATTTACTTACCTCAAGATTTGACTTGCTTGACAATAAAATGCGAACGTTACGCATCACCGCAGCTGAAGATTTTATAAAGAAAGTACTCCAATGAGGGCGATTTTTCGTTTTAGTTAAAATTACAGTCCAGAGAGAACTATTGTGTTAGACTCTTAATATACATATGTGTTCGCCACGCTGGTCAGCGTGCGGATAATATCCATAATTAGATAGTCAAATCGCCAAATAGCAAACGCGCTCACATAGCGCCAATGGTGAGGATTATGCTTGTCGGCCTTTGACATTTTCGAAATCGTCAATCACTGTAATTAAATTCGATTTGCTTTCTGCGTCAGACCGATAGACATATACATTTCAAAAAACAGTTACTACCGCAGTAGACCGAGAAATCTTCTCCTACTCTTGACACACCCTCCCAACAAAAACCCACTTCGAACCCACCTCGAATTCAAGAAGTAATCCAATTTGCCTTTGCTTCATGTCGATCTCCAGTAACTCTTTGTACACAGTCGGGAATTTGTCTGCTGATACAGCAGATCCTGATAGCATGAGAGCCTCCACAAGGGCCTCGTGCAGGAATCGATACTGTGCCTGGAGAATTAATATTAACTGACTGTAAATCATTTGAAGGGTATTGATTCGACAGGTGGACAGCCTGCATAAGGTACAAACGTTTAATATAATGCATTTGATAGATACATAGACTGATTCTCATTATTGGGAAATATATATCTTTCTTTGCCAAATATGTGTAATTGAATATGCTTCTATTTAGTCTCTGTCCTGGCTAAGCGCTAAAAATAAATTGCTAAATAAATATAAATAAAAATATGTATGCATGCTCTGGAAATCTAGGCTATCTTCAGATGAGAGCTTCTATCAATTAAAGCAAATTCCTTTCAGATCTCAAGAAAGACCCAAGCAATAAGAATAAACGTTTAAAACTATTGCGCTTTAATATCGTCCGAAACTTCGACGTTCTGTAAAATAGAGGATATAATCTTTTTTTTTAAGTCTTATCGTTGGTTTTCAAAGGACATATGTTCACCATAGCTGATGGAAAATCTTGATCTGAGATTATTACAATCTTTATGTTAGCAATAAATATTGGATGAGAACATTTTTATTCGTTTGATCTTTCTTTACACTTTCTTTGAGAGAGAGAGAGAGAGAGAGAGAGAGAGAGAGCAATAGTAGTGAACCTCACTTCTGTATTACCTCTGTCTGAACCATGTTGACTCTTTGTCTCCTGAGTTGAGCAACACAAGAGAATATGTACACGTATTGCTCATCTTTTCCTTGATCGACCGAGTAGTCCAAGGCAATGAACGTGCCGGTCCTGCCTATTCCGGCACTGTGATAGCATTATTGTTTCAAAGAATGACTTATTTGTTTTTCCAGTAAGGTTTTAACAAGAACAATACTACTACTAGTACTAGTACCACTACTACTACTACTTCCTCTTTTTTTCCTTCCCATTATTATTATTATTATTATTATTATTATTATTATTATTATTATTATTTGTAGTAGCAGTAGTAGCTGTATTATTAAAGTCGAGTCAAAAATATTTGCCGTGTTATAGTCGCGGTAACCTATAATATCTACCTGGGCACATCATAAAGCAAAATAGTATTCGATCAGTAGAATAGGTTCCATTGCTGCACCGTCTTATATCTGATACCGTTGTAAGCAGAAGAGCTTAATAGTAAGGATCCACTGTATTAAGTACTGTAATGAAATACAACAGTGTCTTTGCGGTTTTCCAAAAATATTCAAAAGCATCTACTTCCCAGAAATCTAATTTACCTCCCAAAACGCATAAAATTATATTCACTCTTACATATATTGCACTCTCTCAAGGAAATTAAGTCGTTGTTTCCTGAAGAACGCTTGAAGATAGAGACATGAATCACACATATAGCAGTGTCAAAAAGTTATGCTTTCTTTGTTTATTTCTCCTTCTTATTTAGAAAATAGAGAAGACACTGATTTTAGAAGCGGATAACATAACTATATTTGATGACGTTTTTTTAAAAAACACATCGCATATATTTCTATCTGCACACACTAAACTTATAAGAACACAAGAGATGACATTCAACAATTTGCTAATAAATGTTGAGCTTGTCCAAAACTTATACTAGGATTTACATAATACCAATTAACGTTTCTACGACAAAAGCTCCTGCGTGTGAGATACAAAATAATTCATACTTTCTTCATCCATACCATATGCACACACACACACACACACACAAACATATATATATATATATATATATATATATATATATATATATATATATATATATATATATATATATATATATAACATTCACCTGCAGTGACAACTATCGGACTCTGATTACGAGAGTGCATGTTCCGAACTTTGTGCCAAAACTGAACAATAGAAGAGGCTGCTTCCGGAACTCCTTTATCAGGCCATGCAGTGAAATGAAACTGTGTGACTTGTTTAGTTGTATTTTCCTGTTACAGATAGTAGACGCGCTGTTTCAGTTGGTTACGGCTACATCTTGACATGTGCAGATATTTAAGTTTTGTTTCTTCACGTCTGATAACTTTTCAAAGAGAATGATGGAATTAATTCCCCATAACATGTTGTAATCTAATATTTTTCATATACAATTCTGTACGTGTTTCTATACTTAATGTTTGCATCTCAGATGTTCTCTATGTATTTAGTTCGAGCAAGATCTTGCTTTCATTATTAAATGTAACGTAATGTTCTTTCAGCATAGAAGACTCAACACAATATACATTTAAAAGCCTTTGAATGGATGTGGATAAATATGCCATTATATATCTCAGATACTGTTACGTATATGTAATTAAATTGCTTGTGTGTTAGTTTTGAAATTCTTTTTTATTTTATTTTTGATTCATTACATTTTATTGTAATGATTATTTTCACGGGATTCGAAATTCTTTTTCAATAATTCTGTTTATCTAAGACGTAAAACGTGTTACATGAACAATATTTTTAGTTCACCTTGGTCCGCGGTAGTGTAAGCGTTAAGCGAAAACGATTGGCTATTACCAAGGTCATTTTCTCTAGTCTGAATAAACAATGTTTTATTTTAAATTTATTTCAGAGTGATAGTAGATAGAGGTTCTTTCTACGTAACGAACTGCATTTTTGCTATTGCGTTATTCGAGTGTTAAGAGACTACGTAATCTATCTCGCGAGGACGGGATGATAATTTGTTAGATATATTAACCCTTTCTGAGCGCTCGTCAATCAGTTGTATTTCGGAAACCTTGAAGGCCGTATAGGTATTTTATTGTCTAAACCAGATTGTTTTTGAAGTTCATTTGTTTTTGGAATTTAATAATTTGTTCTCTAGAAAACCAAACCAGTGTACTGTTTTATAAATTCTGGGAGAAAGAAATTCAGTGGAAATTTATTCTGGAATTATTCGGAAATATAAATTGTGATTCAATTGAGGAATTGTTGTTATTTGTACAAGGACCACATCTGACGTCATTTCCTTCCATATTTGAACGTCGTCGAGATTCGAACCTACATTCTAATAGAATTATTTAGTGATAGGACTTGTATTTTTCATTCTTAGGATTAAATTTTGGATTATATTCACAAACCGTAAGTCCGATTTTCAAATTTTTACATTGTTTCTAGGGAAATAAATTATTTTGTTAAAATATACAAAGCTTGTTGTCTTCACTCTTTTCTCTTTTTATTATTATACGAGCCTACACGTAACAATACAAAGATTCCATTATGTATGTGGCATTGTATGATACTTGAATTTAAAGCTATTTTTTAATCAAATTGTGCATCACGCATGAGTATGTCACAAAACACGATGTATTACCGCTGTCATTGCCAGGGTCCTTATATCGTATTCGGCAAAGGTCTCGACATGCAGCAGTGTAACCGTAACTCCACCGTACTGTTGGGATCCCTTGTCGGGCCAATATTGCAGACATTTTAACTAAAGAGAATAATGTTAAGCAGCAGACAATTAAAACAATGTTTTACATAATCATTCAAAACCGAAAAACTAATTAAAAAAATAAAACAGCGAACTCATTTGGAAGCCTATACAATGGCATAATTGCCAAATATGGATATGCAACGTGAAGGAAACTTCTGAATATGGGTCTCCATGCATGTATTAACTGTAGAAATTATCTGATAGCGAATAAGGACAGAAACATATTTTTGTATTAGATCTTCTTTGTTATTACTTGCCTAAATCTATTCCTTCTATTTTATTCAGGCTACAACAGCATGTTTAATTTTCAAATTTATCTAGATACAATAAAATATCACACTTAAAAGCCTACATTACAGATGCAGAACTTTCTTCGCATAATAATACATTTTAAGCATGGATTTCAAAACTATTTGGTTTATGTTTTCTTTCGATACTTCTTACCACCTTTATAAATTCGTTCTCAAAATGCTCACTGTGTCACCTTCAACAAGACGGGTGAGTATCACTATTTTCTCCACGTCTTGTTGGTATATCATTCTCCAAAAATCATTAATATTGAATTTAGTCGTTCCTGCAAAGAGATGGAGAGTCGATGAAATGGAAAGGCTAGAATATACTTGCCTTCAAGGCAGTACACGTGGCATCGTTATGAAGCATAATGGTGTACATTGAATATTTGAAGCATAGCAGTGTATATTCATTGCCTGGAGCATACGTGTATATTCAATATATGAGAGCGCAACACTATATTCAATATTTGAACAATAACGCTATATTTCACATTTAAATCATAACAAATTGTATAATATATGAATCATGATTGCCTATTCAATCTTCGAAGCATTATACAACAAATCAAATATCAGAAGCATACCAGTATAGATTCCTTCTCTAGAGCATAACACCTTATAGTCAGTACATGAAGCATGAAACTGTATATTCCATATCCGAAGCATAACACTGTATATTCAATATCGGAAGCATAATACTATATTCAGCATCTCGTAAAATGAAAACTGGACCACAACATTAAACTAACAGAATTATTAAATAAAAAGTTTCAGAAAAGAAAATTGTTTGATTAAAAATACTTTAAGAAAACGTTTTATAACAACATAAACAAATGATAAAACAATGAAAATGCAATAAAAAACTTTCTATGTAAATTAAGAAATATGTATTTTACAACGACTTTGCTGATTTATTCAGTTACTTCACAACGTTAAATTGCACACACACACACACACACACACACATATATATATATATATATATATATATATAT
>JAECUM010041229.1:0-20050 GCA_016617855.1 Megalonaias nervosa
CGTAAATAAGAAAAATAAGAATATTTCTATGTATGATACGTGATGATATAATTTCTATGTATGGCGCGTGCTGATATAATTCTTATGTATGGCGCGTGGTGATATAATTTCTATGTATGGCGCGTGATGATATAATTTCTATGTATGGCACGTGATGATATAATTTCTATGTATGGTGCGTGATGCTGTAAATGTATGTGTATTGATGAATGAAATACATTTTTTGATCGTTATGAAGAATAATCCAATTGTAAAAAGGTGACGCAAGTAAATCTTAAAACATATTTTAGAAATGTCGGAGAGTTTCAAATTACCGTAGGTGCCACTCAAACTATTAGAGAATTTTCAGTTTTGATCAAAGGGAACCGAGCCGAATACTTATTGCTTAGGTGGAATACAGAAACAATTGCATTCCAGAGCTTTATGACTGTATCTTTCAGTATTTCAATAGCTACAACCCACCAATTAGTCATCATTGTTCTTTTTCTTCCTGGCTGTATCTTTCAGTATTTCAATAGCTACAACCCACCAATTAGTCATCATTGTTTTTTTCTTTCTTCCTGGTTGTATCTTTCAGTATTAGAATAGCTACAACCCACCAATTAGTCATCATTGTTCTTTTTCGTCACGGCTGTATCTCTTAGTATTTCAATAGTTACAACCCACCAATTAGTCATCATTGTTCTTTTTCTTCATGGCTGTATCTTTCAGTATTTCAATTGCTACAACCCACCAATTAGTCATCATTGTTCTTTTTCTTCCTGGCTGTATTTTTCAGTACTTCACTAGCTACAACCCTCCAATTAGTCATCATTGTTCTTTTTCTTCATGGCTGTATCTCTCAGTATTTCAGTAGTTACAACCCACCAATTAGTCATCATTGTTCTTTTTCTTCCTGGCTGTATCTCTCAGTATTTCAATAGCTACAACGCACCAATTAGTCATCACTGTTCTTTGGTCTTCATGGCTGTATCTTTTAGTATTTCAATAACTATAACCCACCAATTAGTCATCACTGTTCATTGGTCTTCATGGCTGTATCTTTCAGTATTTCAATAGCTACAATCCACCAATTAGTCATCACTGTTCTTTGGTCTTCATGGCTGAAAATGTGTTTGACGCACGTAAGGGCGGATACATAAATATAGTTTAGGGACAGCGTAAATGGGTAGGCATTGAGTCTATGTGATGGAACCCCTATCATTTTAAGCGTTTCCAGGACATAAACGTTTCCGGTTGTTTTAAGAGGCGCGCACTGGCTTTATTTCCATACCCCACAACCCTCTCCAAAATTACACATTAACTTATCAATATTCTGAACAGAACTACTTCTCTTTACCGTCCGATGCATATTGCTAATATACATAAATCACTCTTAAAATATTGTTTTCGCTTTCCAACATTGTTATATAAATCTGAAACTATTAAACAAGATGTCTTCAAGGTTTCATCATTGGCCACGACGATATCCTTGTCGTCATTTAACTGTTTTATTGATTTTAAAGATGCAGGACTATAATCTCTTGGCAGTGAAATGGTATTCGTCCACTATATTGGAGGTCCAATGAATATGCGAATACTCAGCAACCTACGTCACCATGTACTGGAATTTCCAGTTGCTATCCGTTATAGATACGTAGAGAATGTATCGAAATTTTAGGTTCTAAAATATTCTTTTGATAAAGTTTGCTTAAGTTTGTCAATCTCTTAAATTGGATAATAATTTTTCGGTTTGTCAGAGTTAGGTAAATTATGGTCCAGTAAATCTTTATATTTTTATTTTTTCGATTTTATTGTTGAAAAAGAATGACTCAGATAACACTCTCACCTCAGTGAAATCTATAATTATCCAGATTATACTCTCAGCCAAATGAAAACTATAATGCCTCAGGTTACACTCTCAGCCCCATCGAAACTTAAAAGAATGCTTGAGGCCACTCTAAGCTCTATGGAAACTTGAATGCTTCAGGTTACACTCTCAGTTCAATGAAATCTAGGATGCCACAGGTTAGACACACATTTCCATGGAAACTATAATGCTCCAAGTTA
Organism: Megalonaias nervosa; assembly: GCA_016617855.1. NCBI lineage: Eukaryota > Metazoa > Mollusca > Bivalvia > Unionida > Unionidae > Megalonaias > Megalonaias nervosa. The sequence continues at coordinate 2,050 of JAECUM010041229.1, forward strand.
CACTCTCAGCACAGTGAAAATTAGAATGGCGCAGGTTACACTCTCAGCTCAATGAAATCTCGAATACCCCATGTTATTCTATCAGTTCTGTGCCGGATTACCAAATAGGCAGAGTAGGCACCGGCCTATGGGCCCCACGCCTTTTAGGGGCCCCGCGACAACGGATCTGATCTTGACGTATTTGGAGATAATTTACGAAGGGGGTCCCCCGAGATTTCGACTGCCCAGGGGCCTCCAAAGGGTATAATGCGGCACTGTCTCAGTTCTATGAAAACTGGCTGTCTCAGGTTAATTTCTCAGTTCTATGAAAATTAGGCCGTCTCAGGTTATTCTCCGAGATGAATGGAATGTAGAATACCTCAGATTACAATCTCAGCTTTCTTTTTCATTTTCATTAATGTTTAGGACTGTATACAAATCACGGTGCATAAAAATGCGATTTCGCATTGTATGGTCATGTATTCACAAGAAGGTCTGTAAGCAGACGATGTTTATTTATTCATTTAAAGTGTATTTCATTTGTAGCATTAGCAAATATATCTCATTTATTTGAACAAAAGTCATGTATTTGGTTAATGATTAATATCTTACGTACAAATACCATACAGGCGTCTATACATTATCTAATGCCTCATGTGTTAAATGTTTGCATAGTTCAGTTGGTTATAGCGTTGCGCTTCGAACGCAAAGGTTGTGAATTAAACCACCTGTGGCCACAAAGTATTTTCTTTTTCTTCTTTCATTTTGTTCAATTTTATTCTACAAAACAAATATAAAATTTCATATTGTAACGGTATACAGATTTCATATCATACCTTATTTACACATACGCACAATGATTGATTTCTCAATGTACAATCATGTATTTCACATCTCGACATGTAAGAAGACGATGTTTATTTATTCATTTAATGTGTATTTTACTTGTAGCATTAGCACAGATATCTCCTTAATTTGAATACAGTTTCGTATTTTGCATAGGGGTTAGAATTTTAAAGACAAAGAATTGCTCCGGGTTTGCCCACTGGTTATACTGAAGACCTTGTATATCTTAGGTATTATTCAAAGAACCTTTAATTCCCTTTATGTTAGTGTATGATTGATGGATGTAATATGGGTTATAGAGTATACAGCATGGCCTTACTCCAGACGTGTAGGCCTACCTTTCAAAAAAGTGCTAGCTCCACTTGGTCATTTTCACTTCCTGAACATCAGAGGTAAATTGTGAAAAAAGAGCCGATAACTATTTTTTTTAATACATTTTATATATTTGGTAATTCATTCATTGCACTTTCAGAAGCTGGTATTGTCTAGTCTGGCAAAATTCATTTTCCCTCTTTTAATAGCTGCTACGGATAGTGTACTTTAGACAAATTCAGGCTGATTTTTTGTAGCAGTCATTTTAGTTAGCAGTGTGCTAAGATCATTTACAATTTCCAAAAGTACAATATCCAAAGAAATGTCAGCCATATTACATCAAAGGAGCATAGAGGTATGCCAACATTCTCTCCACTGTGCATGTTTTAAATGCCTCTCAAAAGTACATAATAACTGGTGAGCGCCCCCTTAGGCGAGACAGCTCCGATGGCCTAAGTGGTTAGAGCGTCCGCCTCGGATGTTGGATGTCGCGGGTTCGAACCCCGGCCGAGTCATACCAAAGACTTCTAAAAATGGTACTTACAGTTGCCTCGCTTGGCGCTCAGCATTAAGAGGATAGGGTAAGGACTGGTCGGCCTGTTGTCAGGATAATTTGACTGGGTGGGACATGATGACACATGTCTGTGGTATGATACCCCAGTGCTAGACATCACTATAAACTGCCACACTGCAGACATCGTAGCGATATGACTGAAAAATTGTTATAGCTACGTTAAAACTCCAAATCACATAGACGCCTTCCCCCCCCCCATTTAGGTGATAGATTTTAAAGGTTTCGTCGAGCGAATTACCAACATCCAAATTTATTGATTGAGAATTAGCTTTTCTGTTTTTACGAAGATTAAAATCACAATGTATGCATATCCCCAGTGTTCATATTCCCACATATTAATTCAATTTAATGGTTTACCGAATACTATTAAAAGTAAGATGAGCGTATCGTTGCTTTATTTCACTTGTGTCCTCAGTGAACTTTCAACCCATTGATAACTTTATAAATAACGTAACGTAAGGACATGCCCTTTCTTGTTAAGATTTCTATTATAGGCGTAGGTCTTCTCGTATCGATAACCATCCTTCATCTGTCATTTGTAATAAATACTAGGGTTAGACAGCATGCACTTAACGCGGTAAACCGCTCCTGATCGTTACAATACTTTGAAGGATCTTCTAAGTCTTCTTTTTAACGTGCGTGATTATTGCTATGCATCCGTGTTACTATATTTTTATGTACTTAAGTACCTATTTTCATCATTACAGCGATATTGTTTTATCTATGGGTGGTCTCTATTTTTGCAGGTTCTCTGGTTCTCATCCTGTTTGTACGAATTTTGGGAGACGAAGAAAGATAAATGAGAGTTCATTGTACACATCACATATGAATAGTTTTTGCTACATTGTAGTTTCTATGACTACTCATAACTTTGGTCTGTCCCTTTTGTTTATATAATGAGACGTACCACAATGAAATATTAATTTATTAATTTATGTTTTCTGTATAAAATATATGAACCTTTGCTAAATAAAATTTTACTCAGCGAAATTGAGGTTTTGTTGGCTTCTGATTAAATTAGCATTTATTGCACAATGGTGAAATTCAATGAATTGTATTAAATCAACGTCTTGTTTTTCATTGCTTTACAATATGGAACTTTTGGTTTTAATATCATTGATGCTAATCAAAAACATAATTTGGTTTGCATTCAATCATTATTCTTGATTTATTTTATTGGAAAATTTGTCATAGGTCATAAATAATTGTGACAAATTAAAAAAAAAAAAATGAACAAAATAGTTTTCTTATCATAAATGAGACCCAGATGGACAAATTAGTCGATTTGAACAGATGATAACACAGGCGTTAAATAGTGGTAAGCCATTCTTCACCTTGAACGATATATAATCCTTATCATCACCTAGTATGTCACGTAGATATTTGACAAATGCAACAAACGTTTTGTTCGGCATAGAGATTTTCGTTTAAGATGCAATAATAATCCTATTTATAGCGCAACTTGTAACTCTTTCAAGTAGAGCAATGAATGGCCCTATCAATTTGCCCGTAGATATATTAGCATTACGAAGATAAACGATCAAGAAAGTGTGCGTGCAAGTGTTATTAAATAAGATGGCGGAAATTTCAAATATAACTTAACCGATGAGAAACATCCAAGTATTACTTGTCACCGGCAAGAAAAGCCTACAATGGCATAATCCAAGCTCCATTACAAGGGTGGGGTAAATAGAACACAAATATAATGAAACACAATATAAACTTGCTTAGTATTTGCAAGACTAAAGGCTACTATTTACAATTTTAAACCCACTGGAAATGTGGGTTGTCAAAGTTATGAAAATACTGAAGTAAACAATGCATATTTTTGTCAGAAGTGTACATGCTTCCAAATGCGCCGTATTGAAGGTAAATGGCGCCCTTGGTGACAATGAAGGCCCAAAGGGGTTTTGAAGGGTTTTGGGCGCCTCAAGACCTCTGACGCCCGTGGTATATATGTATGTATGTAAGTATAAATGTATGTATGTATGCATGTATGTATGTATGCATGCATGCATGTATGTATGTGTGTGTGTGCGTGCGTGCGTGCGTTCGTTCGTTCGTACGTACGTATGTATGTATGTATGTATGTTGTATGTATGTATGTATGTATGTATGTATGTATGTATGTATGTATGTATGTATTTGTGTGTTTTTGTGCATGTATGTGTGTGTATGTGGTTTCTCTATCAAGCAACATGTATGCAGTAATGAGCACTTTTGAGGCAGATTGACCAACTATTACAAATTCACACAGCGTCCTAAGCAACCATATTTAGTCTAACTGCTATTGAAATTGGCACTTTTGATTACTGTCTGGGATCGACTAAGACTATTTTATAATTGAGCTCACATTTGTTAAAAAGACATCTCTTAATTAAGCTTTGTTATCCAGTTTCAGGCAGACCACTTACGGAGATGAAACACTTGTTGTCTATCGACATTGTTTTAAAAGATCAGTTTTCAGTGGCGGAACTGCAAGCAAATTCGGCACTGAATGGTTCCAGACAATGTCCTTTTAGAAATTAACCACACATGCAAATCAACTCTGAAGTCGGGTGTTATGTGGACTCGTAACTGATGTCAGAAAAACTTCATTTGAGATTGTCAGGGAAAGGTAGTGATACACTTGTTTAATTGAATTGCGTAACTGTTAATTTTTAGTGACTTTCGGAATGTCTATGCAGAATTGTTGTCATTAATTGCTAAAATCACCAATATCAATTCAGGTTTCATTTTCATAAAGAAACAATAAATTTGGTGTCTGAAAATTTCGTATCTTCTCGTGTTGTCGACAAAATTTAACAGTATAGCGTCATTAGCTATGGGTGGGCGCCAGTGCAGCGAGAGCAAGATTCGGTGGAGTGTGTGTGTGTGTGTGTGTGTGTGTGTGTGTGTGTGTGTGTTGGATTTTTAACGTAGATTTAACAATTTTTCAGTCATATCGCTACGATGTCTGCAGTGTAGCAGTTTATAGTGATATCTAGCACTGGGACATCATGCCGCAGACATGTGTAATCATGTCCCACCCAGTCACATTATCCTGACAACAGGCTGATCAGTCCTAACACTAACCTCTTAATGCTGAGCGCCAAGCGAGGCAGCTGCTCGTACCATTGTTCGAAGTCTTTGGTATGACTTGGCCGCGGTTCGAACCAGCGACCTCCAGCATCCGAGGCGGACGCTCTAACCACTTAGGCCACCGGAGCGGTCACACCCGGTGAAACAGAAACATTATTTTCTAGTATACTATGTAGTAAAATGTATCAGATACGATGAATGAGAAAATGTCTTTATGCTCACATTCTACTTTTATTCTCTGACTCTGACACTTTGAAAACCATACAGGGAATATAGACACTGTTTGCGTAGATACAAGTAGATATTACATATTTCACGAGTTAAGTAGAATCATTTTATTGCTACGAATGACAATGCGAAATATTTCCACTTCAAGGGTGAGATATGTTCTTATATCGACTAAAAAATAGGTCTTTTTATAATATATTAGAACACTAAAAAGGTCAACTTGCTTCAGCTTTTCCCATTTTACCTGTGCAATTACGACTAACATCGTGGACAAGTAAGCTATAGTATTACATACAGATATGAAGTTCCAAAATTGCTTTATATAGCATCTTTTGTGCATGTAATTATACGACCTATACTAGACTAACAAAATATTTGCACACATCTGGCTCCTTTATTTTGTATATTACAATAACAAAAATTCCTCTATGTCTTGACTGATATCTGAATTAAGTAAATTGCTTGGCATATATGTGTTAACATGTGTTACAACTCTATGATCAAAAACTAAGAAGAGAAGAAAGCAAGACCATTACGTTTTGTAAAACGTAATAAATAATTTCGTTATCAAAGATATAAATGAGGATGTGAGAGGAACATAACAGTATTATGAAGTGAATCCAAACTAATCGTTACAAAAGTTTATGAAAGTCCTAAATAAATGAAAAGTTCCTCATAAATTTCAAAACCGGAAATGTAGTAGTCAGCCAAGAACCGTGACGTTGTCAAAATTGCGTTGTCCAGAATTCCGTTGAATAATTTATAATAGTTCAACAATAAAATTAGAGTCCAAATAACAGTATTTCTATTTCATTAAACAGTCCAAACAGATGATTTTGCTTTCGAATAATATCTAAGTATCACATAAAACACGTCTTCAGACTTGCAACAGGAACACAAGAAATGTGAATGGCTCCAAAATCGAAATTTAACTGATTGCTCAGTCCTCTCTTTATAAATCCCGTCTATTGCGACTGTATTTTGAAATAGACCCTACCTGATCAGTAACACGAGTCATTTTGCTTTGATTTGGCCTATTCATGTGGCCAAGCCCAACCAATGGGAAATTACCGAATTATTCTAGAAACGTCGAAACCCCATCAGCCACTGTGAAATTAAGCCATATGTGCCATTAAGTCTTATTATTAAGATTACTATTAATAATTGTCAACACATACATATGCATCTATTTATAGATCCTTTGTAACTACTACTCTAAGGTCGCGTATGCAAAATTTACTTGGATTACACTAAAAGAAGGCAGTGACAATGCGGAGACAACGGAACATGATTTTTCTTTTAAAACTCTAAGCTAACACAAGCCATTTTGGATAGTGTATATGGGATGTTGGCTGGTATAGGTGGTGTGATGGATGGTATTTTTGTGGCGTGATGGATAGTAGGTTTGTGAGATTTGATTTTGTTCTTAAAACTCTAAGCTAGCACAGCGCGTTTTCATTAGTGTGTGTATAGCGTGTGGGGTGATCAAAGAGGTGTGTAATTGTATATTTGTGAGATTTCATATCTTTCTCTTGCTCTCTAAGTTAACCCATTGGTAGTGTATATGTAAGATGTTGGATGGTATAAGTGGCGAGTGATTGTTTGTTTGTGAGATTTCATCTCCTGCTCTTACATTCGAAGCTAACACAGGGTGTTTTGGATAGTGTGTGTATGAGGTGTTGGTTGGCACATGATGTATGTGAGAGTATTTTTGTTGGTTTTTATCTTCTTCGCTTACACTTTAAGTTTACACAAGGTGTTTTGGATAGTGAGCGGTATGGGGTGTGGGATGATATAGCCAAGCGATATTGAGGTAAACTCGAACAATTTTACTAAGTTACCGCCCAATTAAGGTCAACCACTTGTAATGCTGCTACTTTTTGAGGCTATAAAATATATACTTGGGTTTTTTTTCCACAGGGTTTTCCCACAAATTGAAGCTATAAATTCATACCAGTGTGTTTCCATAGGATTTTCCCACAAGAGAAGGACCTAAACGACCCTTTTCCCTTTTTCAGGGCCACTCACCTGCCTAGAAAAGATATACTCTTTCATTATTAAACCACCCCCATATTGTCTTTGTGTTGTATAAGTATTTGTTTGTTTCGTTTGTCCCCATAAACCCTTTAGACACTATAAACTTTCTGTCCCTATAAGTACGTTTGACCCTATAAAACCTATTTGTCCCAATATACCCTTTTGTTCAAATAAACGCACCCATATTAAATTCCCATAATGACCCTATACTTTTGGGGGAAATTTGTGTATGTTTTGTTTGTCCCCATAAAGCCTTTTGACCCTATAAACTTTTCTGTCCCTATAAATCCTTTTGACCCTATAAACCCTTTTGTTCCTAATAATCCCTTTTGTCAATATAAATATTTCACGTAATTTTTTCCATACTACCTACAGTAGCGCGGATTGAGGTCAACTCGAACACTGAGACTAAGTTTTCGCCCGATTGAGGTCAGCCACTTGTAAAACTGTTCCTATTTTCCCCCATAAATAGCTTTGACCCTATAAGCTCTGTACGGAACCAATGTTAATTTCTCGTATGACCCTATAAATGTTTCTGCCATTTTCTCAATATAAAACCATATGACCCCCCGTCGCCACCCCTCCCCCCAACTACTAAGGGCTAAATTCACAGCGAGGTTCACAAATATAGCGTTTGTGTCAATCTGAAAGGCTAAATTCAAAGCGAGACGCACCAAAAAAGCTTGTGTCAATTTGAAAGGTCTAAACTCACAGCGAGACGCACAAAAGGTAGCAGAGATACGATCATTTATTGGATCAGCTGGCTTTTACAGAATTTGTTTTCTCCATATTTTGCTCCCATAGCTTGTTCATTGACAACGAAGGCGGAACCAAGCTGAGTGTTTTGCTGTCTATGCAAGGAAATGTTCTTTAGTGCCAACAACGAAAAACCTATGAGTTCTCAAAACTTAAAGATACTCGAGTTTGGTAAGTAGCTTATGTTGAGGATTGATAGCTCAGTCAGGAATTTGGGAGCCGTTTTGATGCAGGAACAAGAAGGCTAAAGTAACCTGTAGTCCAAGGTGTGGTTGTCTGTTGTGTAGGGGATAGGCAAATTCTACAGAAGGAATTCATTCTCGAAACAGATTCCATTCCTCATTTATTTGAAAAAGTCTAAAGTCGTGAACGCTGGAATGGTGTTTTGGGGACATATATTACAAACTTATCGGTTTCCTATCAGGTGATCGTATACCCGAAAATGTGTTAATGCAATTATCTAATTATGTTATAAATTATAGGGTAACTTGCCAAGTTTTTCTTTTCATTTCTTTGTTAATGTAGATAATGTTTTCAATCCATATTTTATTCACATTTCGTGATTTCTAACAGGATTTACACTTGGTTCTTAACGGGCGGTGGTAATTGCAAAGAATTATGAGCACTGAGTTCGATATTATGGAATTTTAATGTAAATATAGTACGTGTCCCGTTGCCGCGTAGATCATTATCCCTAGTGCACGCTTTAGCTCTGTCGAACGATTGCGACATAGTTACTTATATTCACCTGGGCAACTAACTTACTGTGGGACGTACGAAGTGATGAATCTTATGTTTTTCGTCTTCTCCGCTACGTGCAAGTATGAAAAGAGCTGATTTTTCTGTATGTTTAGTATTTACATTGCATTGATGCCTTGTCAGGAAGTGTAGTCTTCACTATGTCAGCCTTTCAGTTACAGAGGTATGGAATAATTCTAGAAGTTCTTCTTTTTCTATCTTCTGTGTTTGATTGATACAATAGTTTGTTACGTTATATGCTTGGGAATTTCCAATTGAGCAAGACCAATTTCACATACCGCAATGCAATCAATTTGATATCGTGTTTCTCAGACCACAGTCATAAATTTTATCTAATCGACAACTTGTGTTAAATTATGTGTATTTTATATACTAAACGACGAGAAGCATTCCATCTTTTATTGTCGTTGTCAACAGATTCATGTAGGAATTTTCATATCATGCGATTCCATAAGTCGTTCTTAACGTAGAACAGTTTTTATGTGTGCAGATATAACGCTTGTGGTGTTTGTAATAACACATTCCGGTGTTTATAGTTGTTGTATTACACGATTCAGTTCAGCATATTTCTAACCAATGGCGTTATCCATGTTGAGTTTCGATTCAGGTTCAGCATATGATTATGCGGACGTAACTTAAGTACGGTTCCTAGCTTGTCCATCGGCAGGCGGTTGTCAACACTATTAAAGTGAAATGGTGCGATTTCACATCCTTTGATGAACCATGCATTTTCATAATTTCATGGTCATTATATGAATGACACGGTATCACAACATCATCTGTTGTTGAACGCTGCATTTTGCTATATATTGATATGTTTTTGCGAACATCACACTTTCATAGATTCATCTTTCCGATACGAATATCATACCTTCATAATTTCATGACGTCGATATCGACTCAAGGATTTATATATATCAGGTGAACAGTCTAGTTATCTATTTGTCAAACTGAACAGAAAAGTTTCATATCTGTCAAAGTGAACAGAACAATTTGTATCTGTCAAGTGAACAGAACGATTCATATCTGTCAAGTGAACAGAACAATTTATATCTGTCAAAGTGAACAGAACAATTTATAAATGTTACGTAATCATGCCAATAATACAGCCCGTGTTGTTATTAGAATGCTATATTGTGCATTGTGGAATAGTTAACTTGTGGGAAACCTCTCATTACTTCATCTGGAATTGGAAATAGTATTTAGTCCATTCATTACTTCGAGAGAATATTTGTTTGACTTACACAGGGAAATAACTAACGGTTGTGCTACAGTGTAAGATTTACAGCGATTGTGTTAGAAGATTATTGTATTATGTGAAGGTATCAGATTGAGTAGTCAGTGTTTCCCGTTAAAATGGGACGATAAATCGTTTTGTTTTCAGTAAAACCCGCTTTGACGTTCTTTGACAGCTACCACCAATTTTTCATATAATGTGACATTATTATATATTTCATAATGAAATATTGAAATATATCAGTGGGAGAAAGATGATTTCGACACAGTGGAATATCACTTATATAGTCACAATGGCGATATCAGTATTGGAACTTTCTTTTCCCATCCAGGAAATATATTCGCCCTTATGTACCCTATTAAAACCAAATTTAGGGCTATTTCACTTTTTCTTCTTGCGCTGCTGCTGCTGCTGCTGCTTCCCCCCCCCTCTCTCTCTCTCTCTCTCCGTCACGATGAACATATCTTAAAATGTGTCAAGACTGTAGACCATCTAGTATACATTTATGAAATTAATTAAGCGCAATCAAGAGTTGCCTAAAAACAAACTCCAAACATCAAAAAGTGGGCTTCAAGTATTAACTTTTATATAGTTTTCCTCATCAATGATGCAAATTGTCAGAGTCTGAACTTACATGACCTAGTGCTATTTGATATTCTGTCTCACCCATACATCATCGTACACTGTTTCACTCTACGATAAACAGTTCAAGTTTTTAGGAAAAAGCGGTAATTAAATATAGCAATAAAAAAACATTTAAGTAGCGATTTTAACTCGCATCACAATCATAATAATTTTCGCAAACGGCGGAGAAATCGGGCATTGATTAATATTGATTGAAAGCTCAAAAATAAGTTACACTCGAAATATGGGTGCATCGTCTTTTACCAAAATTGACTGCAAGTTTGCCAAGCCACACAAAATTCACATGATGAGAGGAATAAAACAAGGAATCCAAATGCTTAATATCACAGTCATTATGATGCTACTCTTTTAAGTCTCTCTGATTCGACCGCTCTCTGATGTTCTACAATATCCCCACCCCAACAGTTTTCACTATCAATCCACAAAAGACATGAGGTAATGGTAATAAAAATCTGTTCAGTTTAACATGACGACAGTCATAAATTTCACAAATTGCAAAATTTGAAGCATTATATGTTCAAGCAAAATTTGTAAATAGTAGCTGTCCTAAAATTGTTGTAAAATTTTGAACTTCTTTTCATCGATATAGTAATGCAGCCGTTAATCGCATTGGCACAGAATGGAGAAAAACAAGTATAAACAAGATGATGGCTTTTCCCTTAAATATACCATAAAAGAACATGTACTTTTTGTAGCTATTAGGAGGCATTTCTCTTGCGAAGTGGAAACATTTTGTATTGTCATCCATGTTTCGCCACACGCGACAATACAATGTATCCACTTCAGGAGTGAACTATTTCCTTATATCTACTCCTGTATTCCTTCTCTGACACGAAGATAAGGATATATGCCCGTCACCGTTTGCGAGATTTTTCTATCGCTCTTTCGCAGAGTGATTATATTGATTACAGAATCTCACAGTATGCTTAGAACTCAGAACATATTAGAATAGTCCGTGAGAGCTTCATGCACCATATTACGTCAACTGGATCAGAGATAAATGTTGGACCCTGTGACAAAAGGACTTGGTCCAGATGGGTTCCATTTCGTTCCCTCTTCTCTCGTCCCATAACCTGAATTTAACTGCTCTCGCACAAATTATTAGGTCACCCCCGTCTGGGAGGTAAATGGATGTATCTATATTTTCATTTATACATAGTCACACTTCTGTATTATATAAAAATCCTTTAAGTTACTACAACACAATTATTTACTGTTTATCATTATTTTCATCATGATCGTTGTCGTAGTAGCGAGCATCATGATCACGATCATCATCATCATCATCATCATCATCATCATCATCAATAGTTGTTCTATGATTGTCATTTTGTGTTGGAAATAATTTTATTTAAATTCAAGTTATCCTCTATGCTGAATTTTCATTATCAAACAAAACAGAGTAACTTTAATCAGAGTGCTCATGACTGTAGTCAGCATTAGATAGCTTACACATGATTTCGTTTTAATTATGCCATTTATACAATACGATGTGTCCAAACATTTTTGGTGTCTCTTTTTTATTTGACATTTTTACATATGTGTATTACGTCTATATGGTCTTAAAATAAGTAACAGAAAAGAATGTGAAGCAATCAGCTTTGTAAAATTCAACAAATAATTTATTCCCCTAGAATACAAAGTGAAACTGTAAAAAATAACTTACGGTATTGCAAATTAAATCCCAAATAATCCTAGCATTTCTAACACAAGTCCTAAGGATTACAATTCTGAATAAAACTTTTGCTGTGTTCCAAAATAATTACAACACTGGATAGCATATCTCGGGGTGATGTACCAACAGCCTTTTGTTGGATCATAATAATACAATCCAAGAATATATCTTCTTTTTTAATTTGACTAGAAATCCAACTCTCTATGCTAAAAAATAGTTTTTGAGCACTTTGTATTTCCAGAGAAAAATAATTTTAATTAAATAATTTCACCCAAGTCAACATACTGCACAACACTAATACAACTTGATTCTGCTCAGATGTTAACGCACGAATGACTAATTTTCCAGTAGACAAGATTTATATAAAAGCAAAGACACAAAAAGTAAACCCGGATGAGGGTCAAAAGTTCATTGTTCTTGAAGAATCTAGTTATAATTAGAAGGTCTGTTACCAAAACCATAACAAAACATGTGCCAATCATCACGTAGAGCAGGTCTAGCGACATAGAACCATACAAACGTTCTTGTCTGAGCTTAAGATAATGCTCCTAATATTTATACTTCAGTCAGACAAAGGTAAACAATGTTTAATAAAAAAAACTGTCACTGATTTTGGAAAAGGTCAGCTACTAGATACTGTTTTACATAACCCACAACATATCCTGAAATACAAAATAAAAACCTAACAAACAACGCGAATTAAATATACATAACAGCATTCCCTTCATATAGTTTTATCATTTATTGGTAGAGAGTAATCTCATCAACGGACTAGCATTATTGTTTCAATAGCGAGCCCATTTACGGGTAGCGGGGTCAATGTTGTCCATACACGTCTGTGTTTATGTCTATCAATGTGTCCGCTCTTTGTGAGAAACATTCAATGACACTGGGTTCAAAGAGTTATATACAAGGTTTTACCCACGGTTTAATAGTTTTCTTACTTCTGCAGACAACCAGACACACTTTCCTATAATCTGACCTCTTTCGATTTGTATCTTAGACTCAAATTAGAGATACCATGTAAACTCAGATATTGTTCAACTTTACTCACAGTCTTTGATACTAATAGCCCATTCGATTCCGAAGGATGAATACTTTCCTATGGTCACTGTCACCGCATCGGGCTGTGTGGGGGAATCGTTATGTTTATTTTAACAATAGGTTGGTATTTGGGGTCTAGTGTACATGCATTTTTAATTGCAAGTGCGTATTAGGAAATGTTCCATACGTTTCAGGCTTTTTTTTTTGGGTGGGGTGGGTGGGCTGCACCCCCTGCCCCTCTTTGTAGAAATGTCCGCAAATGAACGAACAAACATATATTTTCACATTACTTTTTGGATTTCAAATTATCGAGATATAATAATTTATTAATATTCTTGTTAAAATCTTGGAAGGATGTCTCTGTAAGATTGTTGTTATATGAAGGCCATGGCCCAAGGTGGCCGAGTGGTCGAAAGCGCTCGCCTTTTACTATCTCTACCATCTCATCTCCATGTGGGTGTGTAACAAAGCTTGCCGGTAAATTCCTGTTGGTCGGTGGTTCTTACCGCGGTTTCCCAAGGTTCTTCCTCCACCAGTTATAGCTTATCCAGCGCTGACAAATGGCGTTAACACAAAAACAAAACAACAACAACAACAACGATAAAAACAATATGACGTTTTATTTTCCAGTGCATCGTCACTTACAACATTAATTTTGACCCTTCCGAGAGAAGATCTGATGTGTCCTCCACCCATGCTATACTCACGCCATTTTTAGTTATAGAATGAGTATAGCCTTAGTTTCTAATAAAAATGTGATTACAATCGTAATAAATTAAGCTATTTGAACACTTGTGTAGTTAAAGGTAACGAAAACAGTGCTAACAGAAGGTAGCGACTTGTAAGGAATTGTAGTGGCTGGGGTAAATAATTGCAGGGACAGGGGAGGGGTAAACAGTTGCAGCTCAGAGACATAAGATTGTGAATGTACGTGGTAAATATTATTTTCTGAAAAAGGCTGAATGCGCTGTTTTTATTTTTTTTAACATTTAATGATCTGATGTCGATTAGAATGAACCTTTACGGCACTTTAAGTTTACGTTTACAGAGACAGAACACAAATAGAAACATATCCTCCATTTTATGTATTACAGTTTTCAATGGCATTGTCTTGCCCTTGAATATAGTTATTATCTTAAAAATATTAGTCACACCTTCGCTGTAGAAGTACGAGCCTTAATTAATTGACACTGCATAGTTTGGGTCATTTCAGAAGAATATCAAGGAATCAGATGTAGGTGGGTATGGTATCAGACTGCACACGTGTATATTGTGCCCATTATATGATGTTTATTTTAGTTTTATAATATTATTTGGCAGACACCTGGTGTAATAAAGAAATACAATCACAAGATGTATTTTTCCTGAAGTGCATGTTAAGCAACCAACAGTGCTTGCATGATATTAGTACATATAAAAGCTTGATTCGAAGTCTATTCATGACTTAAAGAAATCAAACCAGTAGTTATGTCATTTGAGATAAAAATTTCTATAGAGACAAGATATTCGTATTTTGTCCTGCTAGATCTGTCCGGAAAAGATATATTCTATTTGATAAATGGTACAAATGTATCCACTTTTACGTTCAGGACGCCTATATGGATAAAACATTCGCTGTCAACAAACATCTTGACAAAAGTAATATTATTCAGTCAGATTTTTCAAAGTGGTTAATTCTTGGGAAAAACTTGAATATACAGTATGTTTCCTTGAATATGTGAGTAATTGGTTGTAATGCTTTAATAATTGCATCATCGGACACGATGTTGCTAGAACGTGAGCTATAATAAAACTATGACTCACTGTTGTATCAAAGCATGTGCACGGTTTTATTTATAGTATCAGGTCAACCAAAACTTGTGGGCGGTGTAAAACCGATGACACGGGAAGAGGAGAACAAAAATAAGTACACTTACAAGAAAAGCGTAACTTAACTTTTTCATGCAGGGAAACAAGCGTTATCAAACGTATATTCAAAACAGCAGGTGAAGCACAAAATACAACAAGATAAACTTAATGACATTCATTTTGATCTATCTATCTATCTATCTATCTATCTATCTATCCGTGAAAGTATATGAAAGTATAATTAGGGGGACATATGACGTCATGTTTTATTATACAACTGTAACACATTTTAGTATCTGATCCATTAACATAAACTATAATTCTTATTATCAAGGTGAAGTATGTATGGTTGAAGCAACACATTCTGATTTTGAATCAAAACAATTGTCGCCGTAATATTGCGTCTCCATGATTTATACACACAACTGTGACAGTCAACGCATCTTTAAGGCTACATACAAACACACAGCATTAAAGAGAAACTTCTCCTAAGGTTTGTATAGATATACCAAATTAAAAAAGGAAAAGTAAAAGTCTATTTTAACATGATCAGAATCATTAATATATGGCAGGAGTGCACAACTTTTTCGGCCAAGGGCCAGATTGCATTTTCTAAGACCACTCGAGAGCCGCAAACACTAATTTCTTTAATATAATTACTGTTCACGGGCAAGATTTCTGTGTTGTTTTAATTTGCCGTGAGGGCCAGACAGAACACATTCGTGGGCCGGATCTGGCTCGGGGGCCGGAGGTTGTGCACCCCTTATATATAGTTACATTTCATGTAGAATTGTTTCGTTTTTTAAGTGCAATGGAAAGGGGGTATAAAGGGCGTTCGGAACCTGAAATGTTATTTTCAATGCTTAATAATTTTTTACCTCCTTCTGAAGGGGTGTTGTCAAAACATTTTATGAGCCAAGAATACGTGAAAATGAAAATTTTCTGAATCAGTATGCCTGTTCAATTCCTCTATTAATTTTTCAGTTTGTCCACTGAATATATTAAAGATGAATTGTGGTACACGTACTGTTATTGTGTTCCACGTTGAAATGACCTGAAGGTTTTTTAAGCTTTAATGTTCGAAATCTAACAGAGGTATAACCCTTCATTCAAATTAGATTTCCACTAATGTGTCATACATGTATTTTATAAAAAACGAATGCAGCTAAAATAATTTCCTAACTTGCCGCTGCGATGAAATGAAGTGGAAAATTAACTAAAATTGAAAAGTTATGGTTATGTATCTATTTGACATCTAGAAAGAAATTCATATCCCTGTGTTCCTTTTACCAGAGACTTTTTACGGTGTCTAGTTGGAACTACATGAAAATAATGCCGATCTGACAGCTGATATGGCCAAACATAACCGCCATTTTAAACATCTTGCCATTGCTACTCCTCCTGAATGGAGAGTTGTATCTGCATGGAATGTCCACCACAAAGATTTATAATGCTATATGGTTATTCCTAAAGGAAAAAAGTGCCGATCTTGTATCCAATATAGCTGCAGTGATAGCTATCTTGAAAATATTGGTATTGCTGAAGAATATCAAGCATGGTTGCACACTAAGCAATTCAAATGAAGAAACAGTCCTATCTTGAATCATTGAAAATTATTTTTGGTCAGTAGAATGCGATTTTCTTTCAAGGGGATCTTGTTTTTGTTATATTCGCAGAAGTTAACAGTCATTCCAAATTTAGGAAGCCTTGTAAATGTTGCTGTTAAATATCAATAGGAATTATATAAATATTGCAAACAAAGCTCATTTATAAGTAATTAAAGACTTATAGATCTTTATTTTAGAATTTAGTCAATATGAATTCTTCGTATACATTTCTGTTGAAGATTTAAACTAGATTAGTACAAGTAAAATATATATTCTCGGAATGTAAACTGAGATTTTCAAAGGTACAAAAATGGTAACTTATTTAGAAATTGTGCATTTGATCTGAAGAGCTAACCAAGTCATCTAGACATATCGGTAAGCATGCATACTGAATGCCTTTTGTCTGCATTTTATGGTTTGTGTTCATTCGTGGTCACAGTGTTTGGAAAGAAAAGTTATTGTCTTAAAATAATTAACAAGTTATTAAACAAATTTAAAAATTGCTATATTGCTTGAAAATCTATCAGGTCATTTACCAAATTTTATTTGCTGATATGTAGTGGTTTTTACGCGGTTACGCTCAAAAGTTTCTTTTTAATTTTTTTTGTCCAGTCATACTTACAGCCAAATGGACATTGCCGAATCAAGATGTCAACACTGTAATAGTAATGCGAGTTTGGGGTTGGTTGGTATTAAAAGCTTCAAGTGTTAAACACGTGAATAAAATGGAATATTGCTGTTATGGTCTGAATGTCTAACGAGATTATTAATATACACACAAAACATACTAACCAAAATTGGACGGCTCTGTCTTTATTATTTTTATATGCAATTGTGCTCAAACAGATTGTTTGGAGGCGCACAAAGAGCTATACCCATTTACTACTTCTCTGAAGGCATAGAAACTCCTTGAAAAGAGTTTCACTTGATGTAGTGAATCGGGAATCCGGATGATTTTGAAAAACCGAAATATAATCTTTCATCCATTGTAAATTGCTATGCCCACATACATACATTTTGTTATGGCTGAAAGGCAAACAGACATACTATGACTGACATGCCAATCAATTTCACCAATTTGTAGTAACCAAATGTTTCGTGCGATTGCAAACAGAAAGAAACGGAGGTTTTTTAATAATTTTTTTCTTTATTTATTAGCATTATATGACATCCAATTATTTAGTGCAAGTTTCATATTAACAATAGCTTTTTAAATACAGTTAATACATTTTATGAATTAACTCACATGTGTAAATGTTAACTCACATGATATGAATGTTAACTCAGATAAATCTCCTATAACAGTTATAGCCAGCCTAGTTGATATATTTTTTAAATGCGTACAGAAACTTTAGAAAACAACGCCATGTATT
>JAECUM010041231.1:0-18484 GCA_016617855.1 Megalonaias nervosa
AGAGCAATTGATTAAAATTGTATTTACTTCTGTTATGTTAACCGGTAAATCTCCACCATACGATATACTTTGTTCTGTAACACTGCCGTATCGTTGGTTTTTAAATCCTAGCAACGGATGTGATACTAGTCACTGATGAAAAATCGATTATCAAATTATTTTTTAATGTGATTCCGGCTCGTAGCGTATTATAGTTTGGAGTCAATTCAAAATTGTCTGCGGCAGTGTATTTTGTTATCAGCTCTCTTATCGTTTTGTTGAGATTAGTTATATTATATGCTCCCTGTGATATTTTGACTGATACCCAAGCACCAGAATTAAATGTAAAGTCGTCATTGACGTTTGTTTTTACATTTGCCATAGAATGCCATACCGTAGCAGAAATCAATCCGATTTCGTACTTTTACCAGGATCTAGTATTATTGGTGGATTGTAATAGACAGAAAAGTTTGCGCTGTTTATTGTTGTTTGCGATGAATCAAGCAATAGTGTTGTTGACATTTATAACAAGTTGTTAGATAAGATCGCTATGTAAAATTTCATACTCGTCTGCTGTCAGTAATTTACTCGATCTAAGATTACCTAATATATCAACAATTTCGTTGTCGATTTCAATGCTTTTATTACCCGCTTCTTTTGATGATATCAACAGCAATAGTCTGTCAACCAGTTCGGCGTTTGATGTATAACCCCGGACACCAAAACTGAGTCCTTGATCAATTTCAATTTTGTTACGTTTTTTTAAAAAATCTTCCAAGCACGGTGTAAAAATTTTGTTTATATGCTTTTTTACGAGTTCGATATTGTTTAACAGGTTCAATCACAACTGATGCAATTACGTCATTACGCATTTTATTAAAACTTTTCAACAAATACGGATCTTCATCATAGTCATATCTTAAAACTTGATACGCCGTGTCTCTTCCTCTAATAATACGATTTAATACTTCAGTAAACTTTGTATAATCATCGTCTGTCATTTTCTTATGTTTTGAATATCATCAAGCTCTAATTCTTTGACACGAAACTCGATAAAACCTTTGAACGTATCAGTAGAAATATTTTCCTTCGCTATATTTGCTAATTTTTCAAAATCTTTTTTCACAATTATTTCAGCAAGTTCTCTTACACGTTGAGCAGGTATCTCAATATATTTTTTGTCTCTTAATGTGATCAACTACCTCTTGTATTTTACTTTTTTCTTCTACTGTTTCAGCGACTTTTTTTTAACTGTTTCCTCCGCCTGTGCTTTTTGCTGTTCTGTTAGCTGCCCCAACAAACCTTTTTCTTGTATTTTTTTTAGTTCTTCTGGAGATAATGCTGATATTCTTGTTTGTTTGCCAAGTACTGCTTCGGTAACAGGTTTAAAAAGTTTGGTGGTTTCTTCTTCTACAACACGTTGTCCTTGACATGCGTCTTCCACTTTTTTCTTAAAAGCAGCTCGAGTTGTAATAAATTTCTTTAGTAATTCAATTTTTTTTGTTGATGCTTGTCCCTTGTTTACTTTTTATACGCGATATAAAATTTGAATATAAAAATATGTCGATACAACAACGAAACATTTTAGCTGGATCACGCGCTAGTTTATCAAATAAAAAGAAATTGTATTTGTCTTTGGTTGCTCGATGATATAATTTAATAAATTTATCTTTTGTTACATTACATCACCACATTGCTCGTTTGCAATATTTCTCACATCAACATTATCTAATCCAGGAAATAATATAAAACATCCATTATTTCGCCTAATAAATCTGTCAACGTTGTAAAATCCTTGCGCGAGATAAATCGAATAAATTTTTTTTTTACGCGATAATGAAAAATAAGACTTAATCTTATTCATCTCCTCGTTATTTAGCGGAATATCGTCAAATACAATTATTTTATGTTCGGAAGAATCAAGTTTGTCAACTGGAATTAATTCCTCTGGTTGTTTTATTAAAAATATATCATCGCCAGCGTCAAGCTCATCACTAAGTTTATCGTTGCATTCGCGTAATAACTCGTATTTGTCTTGTTGCGGATTAATTGTGCAAATATATACCTTATCGTAGTTAAAGTTATCGGTGAGTAAAAGATTTAGCAAAAGATTTGTTTACAGAGCCTGTACGACCGTCAATAAGATAATGACAATCTGGAAGTTCGTTATTATGTTTATATTTGATTAATCGTTGGGTGTCAAAATTTAGTATCGTTGACTTCGCCATAATTGTTATACAATTTTATGTTATATAATTTACAAAATGTGGCCTATTACACAAAGTTTGGAACAGCACTTACAGGATCTGTTTCCGCTGACGAACCAATAATAACTGACACATCATCGCTAGTAAAAAAAAAAAACGGTGACACAATGACAGGTAACCTATTTATGTCAAATTAACGAGTTCTAGGTTTAGAAACAAATTATCCGCCAATAAATGTTGTTGATACACAAACTGTTATTTATGAACAACTAAAAACGATCGATAATAACAAACTATCACTGACAGGAGGAACTTTAAGCCGTAACTTGGATACGTCAGGGAAAATAATAAATTTAGAAACAGCGTATCCGCCAAGAAACTTAAATCAAACACAAGGGGTAAGTTATTTACAGTTGAAGTATGTTGATGAAAACAAGCTTGATAAAACTGGTGGACCTGTTACAGGTAATATTAACATGTCAAGTAAAAAAATATTGGGTTGGAAAGCGAGTATCCACCAGCAAATGTTGATAGCAAACAAGCGGTGAATTATACGCAACTAAAATCCGTTGACGATAACAAGCTCGATAAAACTGGCGATACAATGACAGTTACCCTTGTAATGAGCAATAACTCAAAAATAACTGGATTACCGACAACCTCACCACCAGCTAATGAGACTGATGATATTAGTTACGCTCAGTTAAGAGAAGCACTTGTTCTGTATTTAAGACAATCCAGTGGATCAATGTCAGGTTACATAAATATGAGAAATAACAAAATAACAACGTTATATGTTCCAGTTAACCCTAATGATCTGACAAATAAAGCGTACATTGACAGTATGTTTAATGGTGGTATAAAACGAACCAAAAACAATGTTGGGTATATTCCAACACTTTTTAAGGCAACTGATAGCCAAGTTGGGTTTGAGGTAAGTGCATCATCATATTATCCTGATAATTATCCTTATCACGCTTTCTCTGATAGACAAGAATGGACTACTAACGAAGAAGTTGAAAATTTTTGGATTAAAATTAAATATCCCATTGCAGTTGCTATTTGGCAATTTCATTTGGGAGGTCGGTTAAACTCTAGTGTTGGTCGAATTTATAATTGGCGATTGGAAGGATCAAACGATGATATCGACTGGGTAATATTGTATAGTACAACAGACATTTATATTTCAACAACACAATATTTTACGATTCCAACCGCAAATACTGTAAACAAGTACTTGTATTTCCGAGTTTATGTTATCGCTGCAGAACATCCGTTTTCAGGACTGACAGCATTTCAAATATACACACCTGATGATCAGATTTAATCTACCGTTGTAAACTAGATGCTAATACAACCATGCGCAATCATTGTGAGAGAATTGTATGATAATATTTTTAACCCTAAAATAGATGTTGGGGATGAATCACTATCAGTACGTGTGATAAATACTAGGAAAAATTTTTCAATTCCAATGATAAACTCTCCATTGTCAGAAAAGGAAATTTTTTTTTATTCTCGTTATGCATATGCGAGGACCACAACTATTGAAAGCAATAAAAGACTTTGATGTGATAAGTATTTACTGTCACACTGATGATTGTATAGAAAAACATAAAGAAATTGAAATCCTGCTAAAAAAAATATTGCTCGAGCTTAATTTTGAAAACCTAGATTTGATTAAAAAATCAAACTTAATGAAAGTGCGGGATTATGGTGAAATAGTAAAGGAAAAAGAACGAGTAAACGATAGCCATGATGACCTCGACAAACTAGCGGAATCTAAGATAATGGGAATAAAAAGGAACAAGAAGTTATACAATAGTTTTTCAAAACGAAACATTTTTAAACATCTCGGTATGTACTACCACGACAAGGAAACCCTAGTTAAAGTTGTTAGAATGATGCCGGATATGGAGTTAATTATTAAAGCATACTTGAACGCATTTCTACCAATGATGCGTAAACCCCCCTCCCCCAGAATTTGATCCGATTATTGTCAATAAATCTCTAGCGATTATCAAAGATTCTGACAATGAAATTAGTGATCTCAGTGATGATAAGCGAGAAAAGTTTTTTGAGGAAGTCAGTCAAACAATATTTAAAGCAAAGATTGATTTTTATTTCGACATAGGTGAAGAACACGATGTTTCACTTCCATCACTCCAACGCTCTAGACAATTGTCATTACGAAATTATTACAATGAAGTCGAGAAAATATTTACAAAACAATACGGAACATTATGGCTCAGAGTAAATACTTTTACTCATATTACCTTTCTTGGACGAAAATCACTCCAAAAATTAATGCTGATAAAATTCGTAGTCGCATATGCAATTATAAGACAAAATCTTGTCCTCAAAAATTTTACTTTGAATCAAATACGCTTGGTACTTGGATTTATTGATGAAACAGAAAGAGAATACGGTAATTTGGTGAACGAAATAGATTTTTACGAACGTGAAGTAGAAAACACGTTTGATTCCTACAGTTGGCTAAAGAAAAATGAGGTATTGACAGATGAAAGATATAAGGATACTTCATCAGATGTTTATGAAAAGTACAGAGATTTTATAGCTGATCCTAACAGTAATAAGTTTCGTGAATTTCTTGATTCAATTGTTGGTGCTACGGAATTTAATATTGTGTAAAAAAACGCAAAAAACTATAAGCAAATATTGTATAATGAAAAAACAGATCATCGATTTCAATCATATTTCAGAAGAAATTCCAAAACAAGATGTTGACGCTCTAATGCAATATTACAGATATTATCATAAAAACCTTTGGTGTGTAAAACAATGTTACAAGTATTACAGTAGAATACTTCGAGTAATATCATATTTA
Source organism: Megalonaias nervosa (assembly GCA_016617855.1). Taxonomy (NCBI): domain Eukaryota; kingdom Metazoa; phylum Mollusca; class Bivalvia; order Unionida; family Unionidae; genus Megalonaias; species Megalonaias nervosa. Next base: position 5,035 of record JAECUM010041231.1, read on the forward strand.
CCACTGTTGATGACAAGCTCTGGTATAATTTCAAGTAGAGCATCATTAAACCCGTTTTGTTAATAATATCAGGTGTTGGTGTTTCTCTTTCAACGGCGTGTAAAAACAATTGAGCCTCGACTTGAGACTAAAAAAATGCTTGTAAAACAGCAAGCATCACTTACAAAAAATTATTTGATCAGATAAGATCTTATTTGCGAGGTTTAAAATATAATATGGACGATTTAATACGAGAGTTCCGTATTATTGACAGCATGTTAACAGATATTCTGCCAATGAGAGTTAGCAAGTACGAAAATAATTATTATAAAACATGGCTGTAACAGTAGTAATAGAAAACAAGTCGTTTCTAGATCAGAGACCCTCTTATTTTGTCAGGTGAAAGTCATCATCGGAGCTGAAGAAAATGTCAACATAGAAGTGTTTTGGAGGGGAAAGGAGGGTTTCTGAGCTAAATACCTTGTTTTCCTTTACTACTACTGGTTGTGGATAATGTAAAAGCTGCAGAGATCGTTCGTGTTTCGCCTTTCTTCGAGAGTAGATCATCTAGTTTAGGAAACAGCGTTTCTCTGTTAGCAAATTTTGGTAAAACCAAATTATTAGTACAGGGAATATACATTTATTTATTTAACAAAAGGAAACTACAGAAGAAATACAATGCAAATCACAGTCCCCCTTCCCGCCCATTTTAAAATATGAAGCATTACAAACTGCATTCAAAAGTAAACTTTGATGGCTGTGCGATTATATAATTTAATGTGTACATAATATTATGACCACCACACACACAAACGAATGTTTATGTTTATGTGTATTGGAATTCCAATGTACCAATCATAATTCATGCAGATTGAAGAAATTTCATTTTCACAGTTGGGTAGATTGGTATTCGAATTTACCCCAGGCAGGTATCATGAGGCGTGGTGATATAAGGGGATCTCCAACTAACTTCTGATTAAACTGGAAATGTAACTCTCGGTAATGTATTTTAACCTACACCTCGTAAACAGTATATACATACATATTGTTGTCGTTATAGGGTTTAATGCATTATTCAGCACAAGATGGGCTACACATGGCGGCCAGTATAAATGGTGGAGGAAGAACCCGGGAATACCCCGGAAAGAACCACCGACCCACGAAAAGCTACTAGCTTTGCTTTCTCACGTACCTACATTGGCCAAGCCCGAGACTCGAACCCACACAGTCAGAGGTGAGATGGCAGTGATCCGTAAAGGTGAGAGCTTTAGACCACTCGGCCACTCTGGGGGGGGGGAGGGAGAGAGAGAGAGAGAGAGAGAGAGAGAGAGAGAGAGAGAGAGAGAGAGAGAGAGGGACAAAAAAAAAATTTGATACATCATCTTCTCTTTAAGCTGATTTCCATCACGTTCTTCTTAGTACAAGCTCAACGGTTTAGAAAAAATTCAGAGAAAGTAGGTTTTCACGTGGCTGCTATGGAAGTAACCTTCCCTAAACTATAGTCGTCTAATATACCGAAAAATCCTCTAAAAGAACAAATCTCTAGAGTGTTATGTCTCGCCTGCTTCGTCTTAGCACAATCCAAACACATTAAACTGTCGATAGAGCAAGAAAAATATGGCGCTGCGACGTTTATAGGCTGGCTTTGAATAATATAGATACATCCATCAGGGTTCATGACGGTACATAGAACATTGTCCGAAAAATATTTTTTAAAATCATATTTCTGAAAAAGCTAATAAACTGTCGGGGTTACATGCAACAAAAAGACACCATTTCCAGAACAATAAAGACAATGACAAGAGATTGAATCAACTGGGATTACAGCAATTATTTGTTGAGAAGAGTTAAAACGAAAAAGACTGGAGGGTGAAACAATTAATTTGATCGTAGGGTTAAGAAGAATAGGACAATATATTGAAGCAACTACAAGAAAAAGAAGAGAGACCAAAGCAATCAAAGATAAAATTACGTGTATTATATATATATTATATATATATATATATATATATATATATATATATATATATATATATATATATATATATATATATATATATATATATAGAGAGAGAGAGAGAGAGAGAGAGAGAGAGAGAGAGAGAGAGAGAGAGAGAGAGAGAGAGAGAGAGAGAGAGAGAGAGAAAGTTAAATGACATTGGGGTGCATTAACTGTAAAGGTGTATGAGTTGGAATATATGAACTATGCAGCAAAACATGCCATTGTGAATTTTGAAAATCACATTTACTAGCGCTACGTGTTGGTCTGGGTGTTTGACCTGTCGATTCTCGTGCACATCATAGTCCAGAACCCAACAAATAATATTGTGAGACCATTATTTTTTCAACTATACCGCTGAGAAAAACTCGCTTGCAAGGACCAATATGAGATAACCTTGTTGTTAAAGCATTGCATGTGCTTGCGGAAAGCCCAACTACGCAAACACTTATTGATTTGACATTAAAGTAAGTTTAACATTACGATGAATATCTATTAAGATTCACGGACGTTGTGCAGCACGAAGGCGATGATGTAGATCTGATCAGGTTTACCACAGAAGTGAATTTGGCTGAGTTTACCAGTCGGGTTGTCCCTGACGTTGACCCGGGTGAGCTTGTGATTTTTGAAGACTTGTTAACTTAAAACGTTTAATGTGGACATTCAACAAATTGTTGTAAGACTAAAATGCGTTGTCATGCAATAATCTGGCCGTGATAAATAAAAACGGTGGAATCGGGGACACCGACGTGTCGGTTGAATTTATCAAAGACTATGTCGATAGGGCTAATGGTGGGATGAAACAAGATATTGAAGAATAGATTGCACATGTGCCCCCAATCACCAAGCGTAATAACTTTCTGGAGCCAGATTCAAGGCATATTAATCAAGAAAGAAGATGAAAAAATCTGAAAAGGGAACCTTAGAAAATGGACGACTTATTTTCACTTTTGGTGAAAATGGTTTTCATATACCTAAACGTCACATCTTAAAGGTGCGTGAGTATACATGTTTATCATAAGTGGAACTAAAGCAACAATGGGAATATTGGCACATGATAAGCGGCATATAGTTCTTGGGTTTGTAACACTAATATCACGAATCATAAACAGGACGATGGTGAATTTGACACATATGCAATATCAAGATCATTAGTCGCCGGAGATGATATTTAGTTCGAAGGACTCAACATTTATTCGGAAGAGTGCTTAAATGTCTATGGTGTTTGTGTTTACGAGTAGATTTATTATGATATATAAGGATTGGAATCTGACCGCATTGATGAGGTTGCTGAATTTACTGGCAAAGTGATTGATGCCCTAACAATTGATACCTGCATCGACAATGATTTTGTTCCACTTGCCTATGTACATCGACACGAAAAAATAGTGTTAAAAAATCCTCATATACAAGGGCCAAATGGAAATCAACCGCTGGAATCATCCTGATGTAACAATACCAACTCGAGGCCAGCTTGGAGTCAGTGCATTAGCACGTAAATACGGCCAAGTGTTGACTGTACCACGAGGTGCGAAAACACTAGATGATTGTTTTTACTACGAAGAAGTGGAAGTGCCCGCTGAATCAACCCAGGTTACCTTTTCCAACTAATATGTTCCGGCAAAATTGCTTTAACTAAGACAATATTAACTGGCGTCTCTTGTGGTGCTAGCAAAATAATGTCGATACGATTACATTCATGAATACGTGTTTAACTTCTTACGGCAGCACAAAGAAGCCTTGATACTATTAGTAAACTGTAATCTGTACCTATCGAGGGTAAAATAGATAGCATGGCCGAATTCACGACAGTGTTGACTGAAATGGAAAATTACCGACAACTCCGAGAACAGATTTTTATCCGGTGTATAGCGGATTCACAGACAGTAAAGGCGGAGTAATTTCCTTTTTAAACAAGAAAGAAGATAAATAACAAAAACAAGCATTGTATTTGTCACGTCACATTCTCAAAGATATGTGCCACGACTAGTACGCTAATGGCGGTTTTGTTAGTTACTAATATAGATCATCGCATTTTTTACCCCATGATTTTATACTCTTGCATGGTCGTATGTTAATCACTTTCACAGATTACAATCTCCGGGTTCACGTGCATAGAAAGTTGATTTATTGTAATGTGAGCCAGTGTCATGCGGTATAGAAAGCGTTAACCTAACTAAATACAAAGAATCCAAATTGCGCATTATTACACTACTTTGTGTTAGTGTCTTAGACACATTCGCTTGTAGTCATGAGATTTTATTTGCGCACACATCCTGCAAAGTATGACGCCAGTCACGCTATAACGATCACGCTGTCCTTTTGTGTTTAAATAAGTTTCTAGTACGCTGCTACTTATATAGTTTTGAAAATAGATATGTGTATGCTTCCTGGGAAGTATCACACCATACTACCAAACACGGACAATGCAACCTACCGTTTACACCCTTGTTATCATGTATACTAACGATAATAGAAGTAGAGCACTGTGACCTTCTTTTCATGCTCATGTGACTATATACGCTTTTTGCTGTTTAGGTCAAGGGATATTTTCGGATAATGTGAAGTCTATGATTAAATATACCGAGTTTTGTTCACCAGCTGATTTTTTCTCACAAATTACTTTTTTCTTACTATATATAGTTGAATTCAAACTTAAAATGTCATCAGAAAAATTGGTTATGAAAATGGAAATTTTTACCATTGAACATATTAACTTGGTTTTCAATATAGTTGGACTCTCCTTCTGTGCCTATCTCTGCCAGGTAACCTCCAAGAATCTTGCAAAAAGTCTACAAATGTACAGTATAAACAACGATTAGCCATAGTCAAACGTGATATTCGCCTGTTGCTAATTACAATTTGAAAGGATAAAATTACTCATATTAGCTCACATTATATTGAAATTATTTTCTATTACGCCCCCATGCCTATTACAAGGAATGAAAGAAAGATAAAACGAAATAAACGAAAAGTTAGACACAGAACGAATTATTTGAAAGAAAGTTCGACGGATCAGTGTATAAATTAAACAATGAGTGGACAGATTGCTGCATTGAGAAATTCAAGACAGGTATTTCGGCCATCTAAAGACTGCCAAACTAACTAACCGAATTAAGATTGCATATGGGATTTCTGGGTTAATTTTAAACAATACGAACCCGATATTTTAACGATCAGATTCTCGCTTACAGAATTTTACTTTTTTTTCTTTAATAAAATGAAAAAAAATGTATACTTGACAACAAAAGAAACTCACAAAGGCATCTCCCCAGGATTCTTTATCGTGACTGAAATGATAACAGGAATCACCATGCTGAGTCCAGCCAACCGGACAAGAACTTGTAACTGTAAATAAGATAAAATGTTCATAATTTTGTAATTAAATTTTACGAAAATATTTTGTCATACATGAAATTTCTTTCATACTTTAAGAACCATATCTCTGTCCTCAAGAATAAATAAATAGATACAAATATATAACGAAGCAACAAAAAAAGAAATAGGCAATAATAGTAAGTCCATTAGGAACTAAGATAATAACCTGAGAAGTTATTGAAATGTTTTGTGAATGTAGCCAGCTATAGTCATTGAGAGTTTGTTCATATTTTTCATTAAGATGGTCGTATTTCATGGCGGATCGACATTAGTTGTAAAAATCAGTTAAAAGAACGTTTTCTGTCAACTTTGGTCAGATCCAGTTCAACAGTTCTTCAGAAGAAGCCATTTAAAGTGTTGTTCTTCTTTAACTAACGGCGACCAGGTTTGTAGGCGGATCGGCATCGCTGGTACAAATTTGCAAGGCATTTAAGCCAGGTAGCTTTCGGTCACATTTGGTTGAATTTTTCCAGTTATTGTTTTTAGAAGAAGCTTAAACAAAACTTTTGTTGACAAATGACGCACGTCGGTCTCATGGCCATGCCATAAGAACTGCGTGTAAATTGCATTTTGCCAGGAAACATTAACAAATTCGGAATACATCGAAACATATCATAAATTCATTATGCTTTTAATCCTGACCAACGTTCCACCATATCTGGCACGTTTTTTTTCCGTTCTCTTTTTGTCTCCAAAGAATCGAGATGTTAATCATTTTACTTATATTGTATCAAAATAATATTGTCTTTCAGCCATACAAATAACCTTTCCATGTTTAAATCATGGAATTGAGAGGTAAGCATCCAATATATTGCATATTAACTAACAGTCTTTATTGAACATAAATTTACATAATAACTCAAACCAAACTTGTGACAAACTTGCAAACTGATTTCACATGCATCTCCTATTAACATCCGTGATTCAATTAGTTGAATCATTTAGCTTTAAACTCTATAATTAGCATATGTACATGAACAACAACACACAATGAACATGCAGTATCCGTTACTGCGAAATCTGCAACATCAAATGTCCTTAATTTCGAAAATAAGGGCCAAAAGGTCAAATGGTGCATTCTCTCAGCCTCTTTCGGCATTTAAAAACCCAGTTTTAAGTCATATAAACAATGAAAGTAAAATACTTTTATCTTGTAATATCGCAATTCATGATAAGAATCATGCTTTGGTCTCTACAATTAAAATCCTGTTAATTCACTACTGATACCTTTCAGTGTTAGCCTCATGACTAAAATACAGTTATTGTTGTCTTCCAAACTATATATATATATACAAGACAATTGTTTGATGGGTTGTTATACTTTATAATTAAACAAGTTTTTCTTCATAAATCTGAAGAAAAGAAACTTTCACTTTTCTAGCGACAAACATATATTGCACGAAATTTTTCACGTGAAAATGTCTAAAATAATCTTCAATCTTAAAATTTTATGGGGTTTAGTAACATATGAAATCATGCTCAGTTTTGCTGAATAATTTTTTGCTGAAATATTTAAATTAAAACCAAAATTTCATTTGTCAACAGTAATGATCATTTCAAACTGACACCTGTTCAAGCTAACTCTTATTTCAATAAACAAAGGAGAAACTGAAAATATTGTTGATTTAGAAATTCACATGCTATGATGTTATTATAAAAAAGTGAAAAGCGCTTGCTTTTTGAGTAATATTTGCCACGACATTAACTGCAGTTCGTACGAAAAATGTAATGATCTAAAACAATTTGTACTGGATGAACTAAACGTCAATTGTGCAAATATTTTGGACGAAATGAAGCAAATGAGAAGAGATTTAGATCGTTTGAATGAGATGATCCAAACTAAGGACGATACAATACAACGACTGGAATCTAGAACGCACATGGTAAGGGAGTCGGAACTGCTATCGGAGGCAGACCTACATCCCACGACAGAAGTACAAAAGAGTCGGGCAAAGGTAATCGAAAGGCTGCAAGCTGTAAACGAGAAGCAGATTGAAAACTGTAAATGCCCAGATTAGTGGAATTCAATTTCAACTTACAAACTTTATCCATCTGTCGTGATCGTATGCAAAGATGACAAATTCTTCTTGTATACCTACGAATACACAAAGTGCACAAATACAAGACCGAATCAAACTGTAATGAATAACCAACATCAAGTATCTCGAAGCAGAATTTTGCCTGACCAGAAGGTTGACAGAAATACAGGCAGCAGATATGGCAAACAAAACAGATGAAAACAAGACAGACAAGAAAGAAAATACAACAAATCAAGGCCAGATATGGGCTATTAGATATATCCCTGTCACAACACATGACATGAATCGTACGAATCGACATGTCATCCAGTGGAATGAAGAGAAACCCGAAAACAAAATGATTTTTATCTCGAATTAAGGCAGACTGCGGTCCAAAAGAACTAAATCAAGTAATGTACAGTCATACGTATGATTGAGGAGAGAACATAATAAAATATTCGATTACGAGAAAGGTGATTAAATGACAGAAGAGAAGCCTATACCGTTCGAATTACTGTTCCGGAAACGCTACTCTGCGGAACAATACATCAGAGGCAAGTTTGTATTAGCCATGTAATGGTATGATACATAAATGATCTGTGTACGCATGCTACCTGGGATGGAGCGTTTGGTTATAATTTGCATGACATTTCTAAACATATTGACTTGAAACGCGAAGGGCATTATTTCTGAAAAGCCCTATAGATTTAGATACTGAGTTCATGCAAGAGAATTGGATACCGTCAGAACAACTGCACTTTCTACAAAGCATCAAGAGAGAATTTAATGCTTTCGAACGACCGGATAACATAATTCAGAAGCCTCTGTGGAAAACAAAGAGTTCGTTGGGCTTTGGAGGAATTGTGATTTTCTATCGAAAGTCGCTGCCGGTCTGTCCCATGCAAAAAGTGGGAAATGACATATTTATTGTAGATGAAATTAGTATGTGCAGTTAAAAGTTATTCATGTTATGTGTGTGGTTTCCTTTAACGAATGTTATCTTTAGATGATTGTTAAAAAGTAATGGAAACTGTGAAATGCCTTTCCGATGAATACAGTCAGAGCAATTAGAATCGTTAAAACTACTTATATACGACATCGTACATATACAATAGGCTCTGGATACTGGTGCCACTATCTTATGCGATTCAGTTGATAAAATTCTCTCAAGTAAAATCTTCCAACTGCATTTATAAACGCTATTGGAAACTTGTTATTGTTGCTGAGATGTATGGAGAGATGAAAAGAAAACTAACTTCGTGGATATAAGACGATAGTCCTTGTGGTATGCAGCATAAACCATATGCAAAATACAAGAGTGCGAAGAGAAAGTTCAGAAACCAATTAAACAAAGGTAAAAGAACAGCGTCAACAGGAAGAATTTGACGAGTTAGAAAAAGCTGCATAATTGGATGTCGGGACTACACAAATAATAGGAATACATAGGAATGGACAAAGACATTCATTTGATTAGTGATTTGTGGCGTCAGCGTTTAAAAAAATCTGGAACTGAAACAGTAGATAGTCATTTCAACGAATCTTTAGCGGATGAAATTAGGAATACAATGAAGAATATTATTGTCTCAAATATTGAAGAAGGAACGGACAACAAAGTCTCTGGTAACATAAAGCAAAATGACATTGAAGAGACTGTGGGAGAACTGAAGGAAAATAAATCATGTGGTCATGATAGAATATACCCAGAATACATCATCTATGCCCATCAATCGATTAGTTCCATTTTTTACCATATATGCAATCGCATCGTTTCCTTGCAATCTTTTCCCGACTATTTTGTTGTTGTTAGGGGATTAATGCCATTTTTCAGCACAAGATAGGTTATGAATGGCGCAAGTATATTTAGTGAAGGAAAAACTAGGGAAGGCCCCGGGAGAAACCACCAACCCACTGGAACCTTCTAACAAGATTCCTCTCATGCCACACTGTCCGAGCCGGAGATTCGAACACACGCGAACAGAGGTGAGATGGTAGTGATCGGTAAAGGCTAGTGCTTTAGACCACTCCGTCACCTGGGGGCCCAGAGACTATTGTAAATGTGTATTCATTGTTCTTATTTTCAAAGGTGGGAAGAAAAATAGGATTGACATGAATAACTACAGATACATGTCAATCGTTCCTGTTTTTCAAAAAGTAATGGAAAAAGATACCGTTGAAGAGAGATTTACCGAATTCAATTAAATGAAATATTTTTCTTACCCATTACAACAGGGATTTCTAGACCCGTGTAGTGTCATAACAGCAGTCGTTATTATAATAGAATGAATGGCCCACTATTTTGAAGGACATTCAAATATTACAATGTGATGGCCTTCAGCAAAGTATGGCACGAATGCCTTTTATATAAGCTTTACTCTCTTTAAGTAAGGAAAAAGTGCTGAGATGGCCCTCGTTTAGTTCAAATTGCCGACATTCGAAACCAAACCAGTTGATGCATTTTTTTTGGAGGGGTGGGGGGCTACGCCATTTCTCAGCGCTAGCTAGGCTCCACATGGCGGCCAGTATAGCAGGTGGAGGAAGAACCCCAGAAACCCCGCTAAAAACCAACGACCCACTGGAAGCTATTTGCAAGCTTTCTCCCATACCGTCATTGGCTGAACACGAGACTTGAATCCCAGCGGCGAGATGGCAGTGTATGGTAAAGGCGAACGCTTTAGACCAATCGGCCACCGGTGGTCCCTCCATACTCATTAACCACGGGGTGATGCAAGGAAGAACTCTTTCAACGTGGCTATTCTTGGTCATGATAAACGACCCAATATCTTTGGAGTTAACCGAACCTGAAATATCAGTTGGTACCTTAAGCATCTCATGTGTTCTACTAGCTGATGACACATCAGTTATTAGCATGGGTATTCTGCTTCGATACTTCATGACTTTGCCACTAAGACAGCGATACAGTGCTGATAAAAACAATATTGTCATATTTTCAAAGAAATAATCCTGCAAGAAACATCGTTCACTCTTGGAGACAAACAGATTAGTACAGTTTCGTCAATAATATATACTGGGGTTACTCTCTCCTTAGACCTTTCTAGTATGTTATAGAGAAAAATGCTAGTGAAAAAGGAAGGTGAACATACTATTCCCTGGTAGTGATTGATATAGGAAAGGATGGTATGAATCCAATTAACAGTGCTAAAATCTGTACACAAATAGTTTTACTAGCTATGATGTACGGATGTGAATCGTTGTTAATCTTGACGCAGTCACAGTAATATGACAGAAGTTTATCAAAGAAAAGCTGCAAGAAGAATAAAAAGTCTCCATCAGCTCTCATCTAAAGAGACAACAATAAGCAATTTTGGATTGTGGTCAGTTGATGGCTATGTTGATTAAATAGAATTAGGTCTTTCTCAATAAAATCTGGAGAGCAAAAGGCTAATTAGCATGAAGATATTGTGTTCACCGAATGAAATCTTGATTTCCCGATAAACGAATGTGAGAGCATTGGGTTTGTTAAAATATATACCGTGTTCTTGTGATATACCAACTTGAGACTTTTTCCATTCCTATGTGGATACCCTATATTCTGTGTCTAAACCTGTATGGAAAAAGAATATGAAGCAACAGCACAATGTTTCTGAGTGAGATTGTGGAGTTCTAAACTGGAATCGAGACCTGAACTTTTACATTATGCAAGTGTCCATACTAATCTTCAAACACTTGCTGTCTGAAAGCTCGGAAAATGTTTATCGTATAATTGGTCTTTTGCAAACATTGCATATTTAACAACTTGTTCAACTTTGTATGAAGATGAGTATAATTATAAACGTTGTAAATTATTTAACTGCAGACAGTCAGGCATATGCTCCTATTCTGCCAAACCCTAAACGATGAACACAGTATTATATTTGAGCAAGTAATAGACTCAACAGACATTTTAGACTCACACTTTGCTTTTATGTCAGGACAATGACAATCTACTTCACATCCTGTTGGGTAAGAGAGTTGAAAACTGCCTTAATGGATGACCTGACATGGCATGAGTCTGGTGGAGAATGATTAGAATTGATGTACGGAAGGATCAGAATCGATGTACAGAAGAACAAATGAACTTAACAATCGGACAATATGCTTATAGATTAGATTAGGTCAATGGACCCATTTCATTTTTGACTAGCACGCATATTATTTACAGCTGTTAGATTCCCAGTGTTCCGAGGGAAGGCCAACGCGATAATTTTTTAAAACGTGCTAGTCAAATGTAAATATTTCCAATTCTTCCAAGATGTTTGCATTTTCTTCAGCATGCGATTCTTGATCGTTGTTCCATTATATTTCCTTTCCGGTGAGTTTTCTCGCTCATGTGATCATATACGTGTATTTTCCTCGAAGGTTTCCATTTCTAGAGTATTTTTCTCCCCCGTACCGGTGTATTTGCATGCTGTCGTGTGTACATATTCACCTCCATACGTAGACATGCATACTTTCATAATAAATCTTTGAACGCCTACAGTTTGGCATTTATTTTTGTATAATTATACCTATTTAATTTATAAAAACGATTCGAGTTTAATATACGTTGCTAGTTTATAACAACTGTATTGCATATCAAACGTACATATATTACTTACATGGTTTACCGTATACTTACGTCTAAATTGTTGGATGTTCTTACAAATGAGCATTGTTTCGAATATGATATATTTTTTTACATTTCCATTGCCTCCAATACAAGATATGATACTAAAGAAATTGAGGCAGAAAATCTAATCTTAATGAGAAGGTATAATGGAAATCATTGTACTTCGTAAATATAATTCCGTGTTTAGTGTTTATTTATCGTACTTTAATGCTCATAACAGTACTGTGTATTAATGAGAATAACTGAACGTAATCTCTTTCAAAGAGGAAATAAAGTAATCAATCGATCCATCCACACACACACACACACACACACACACACACGATTATGAATTTATTTATTTTATTCCTCTTCCTAATGAGATAGTGGTCGATCTTATCGAAATGCATGTCCTAATTACAACTTCCGCTCAATCAAACCAACCAACTGCAAGAAAGTTTACTAAGGTGCGATGAAACCTCTTGATCTGGATAAAAACTGACGTAAAATCATAATGTGCACATACCTGAAACAAGTAGACAAAATAATACCAGAAACATCATTGTGCCTAACAAAAACGTCCTTAATGGAAGGAAGGCTACTTTTTCTTTATCCGAATATTATCTTTCGTATACATTTGACGTCGGGTGACACAGTCCAAGTCACGGGCAAAGGAAAGGTTATCATAAGTTAATGACCTATAGATTATGTTCGCACAGTATTGTCAGACACACAAATAAAATTGCCCCTTATTATTGCATGTAATGTTAAGCCATATATTGGTTCGACCCTAATAATACTAGCAAAATATATTAGTTTTCAAACTCGATTTGATTTTTGTACAATCTAAAACACCAGTAGATATAATGTAATACCTAGTAGATCGTACCCTGCTTTGCACTTTTTGGTCTAATAGTCACCAAACTAACGTCCTGCATTACAACTTCAAATAGACTGCTGACATAATACTGACAGTGGCGATATTTTCCTCCTATTTTGAGCAATCTAAATAAAATTTGTTTTATTTTATAACAAAAAGCCTTCTAGAATTAAGATAAAGGAAATTCATTCCCATTTGATCAGTGTTACGTGCAGGCTCGTACAAAAATAACAAGAGAAAAGAGTGAAGCCAACAAGCTTTGTATATTTTAACAAAATAATTTATTTCCCTAGAAAACAATGCAAAAATTGGAAATAGGACTTACGGTTTGCGAATATAATCCAAAATTTAATCCTAAGGTTGAAAAAATATAAGTCCTATCACTAAACAGTTCTAAATTGTATCCGGATTCGAAACTCGATGAAATTCCAATATGGAGGAGATAACGTGAGATGATGTCAGTAGTAATGGTAACAGATCCTTGAATGAATCACAGTTTATAATGTTTCCGTATAGAACTCCAGAATAAATTTCCACTGAATTTCTTTGTCCCAGAACTTTTCTAAATATAAAACACTTGTTTAGTTTTCTAGAGAATAAATTATTAAATT
>JAECUM010041234.1:0-11527 GCA_016617855.1 Megalonaias nervosa
AAAAACACTACTAACTCCGCTTGGTCATTTTCACTTCCTGGACTTAAGAAGTAAATTGTAGAAACAAAAAGCCGATAATTTGTTTACATTTTATATATTTCGTAATTCATTCATTGCTATTGCAAAAACTGGTATTGTCTAGTCTGGCAAAATTCGTTCCATTGTGCATGTTGCAAATGAAAACTACTTCACATTACACCTTTTACTCTCTCAGAAGTTCATAATATATGTAGAACGCCACCATTGTCATGACGATAACAATATCACGTCATTATTTACCAAGGATCCGCTCTATAATGTCGTATTTTGCGTAGAATTTATTTTTTTTAAAGAGAAAGAATTTCTCAGGTTGTTCTCATTGGTTGGCATGGTTATTAAAACAAGACCTTGTATATCATGGGTATTGTTCAAATAACTTTTAATTTCCTTTTTTTATGTATGATTGATGGGTGTACAGCTTGGCTTTACTTTAGACGTGCTTCGAAAAGACAACTAACTCCGCTTGGTCATTATCATAAAAACTTCAAATGTTAGTTGGAGAAGGAGACGAGCCGGTATCGTTTTGTACTCTTTATATTGTTTATAATTCATTTATTGAGTTTTCAGAAGCTGGTAGTTCCTATTCTGGCAAAATTCATTTTCCTTAGTTTAATAACTGCTGCAGTTGGTGTACTTTGGCCTAGTTCATGATCATTGTTTGAGCACATAGGAATAACCATTTTGATAGCTGTCTGTTTTAGTGCATTGTTTATATAACTTTAAGATGCAAAGAAATTTTACTCATAGTCTATGGAAGTAGCATAGCGGTATGCCAACTTTCTCTTCAATGTACAAGTTGCCAAAATACAAGCAACTTCATTGTTGACCGATCCCTCTCACAGAAGCATATAACTGTAGAGCGGAATCATGATTGTATTATAACGCTATGAACACTGCGAGAGAGTGGTCTTAAAATTACATGGTTGCAACTTCCGTGCCTCATTAGTGAATGTAAATGAAAAATTGTTACATATTTTGTAATAATCGCAATAATAGTCCCATGAAAGAAAATATTAGAGTCAACAAAATGTATACGAAATCTTTGAAAATCTTGACGTAAATATTGATCGCACAGACTTTTTGTTGCTAAAAACCGATGTAACCTCAGTAAGTGTGTCACACTAATATTGGATCACCTACATTTCCTTTTCTTTGTGCGTTTGATAAGAAGAGTTCATGATACCTGTGCAAATTTTACATTTTGTGTCTTCATTCAGCTATTATTTTATAGGCAATTAGTGATTACGTAATTGTTACATTTCTATGTAATGATCCTTACTTAAGGATCGATATTTTACAAGAAATTCACACCAACCATTTCATTTATTTAATGATTTTAGAATCCTTGAACTGTTAACTATGTAAACATATCAACCTTTTAAAAGTTAAATACTCCAATATTTTAAAAGCGATCATCCTTAATTCTTCATTGATGTATAATTGAATAATGCACTGCCATTATGCATTCCAAAAAATGGGAATTATTTTAAGAATGCACACGCTTAAACTGTGCAGAATGTGTGTCTATATTATGTGGTGCAATTTCTGGACCCATGAAGGGAACAGAGATGCGAAACTGTAACCGAGCTATTCAGACTTGTGAAATAAAATTTAAATCATTATCTGTGGTTTGACTTGCTATTTTACCTTTTTCAAAATAAACGAAAGAAACAATAAACCACAGAATGTGTGACCAACTAATAGTAGATATATTTACTTCTCATCTTCTGTCTTCACACTGCACAACCCTCACTGTCCCTAACAAATCACTATATTGACACTGCACAACCCTCACTGTCCCTAACAAATCACTATATTGACACTGCACAACGCCTCCTATCCATAACAAATCACTATCTTCACACTGAATAACGCTTACTGTTCCTAACAAATCACTATCTTGACACTGCACAACGCCTACTGTCCCTAACAAATTACTATCTTTACACTGCACAACGCCTACTGTCCCTAACGAATCACCATCTTGACGTTGCACAACACCTACTATCCATAACAAATTACTATCTTGACACGCTACAATGCAACTGTCCCTAACACATCACTATTCTGACACGATACAGTGCCTACTATCTTGACAGAGCACAATACCTACTATCCCGAACAAATCACTATCATCTTACGCAGATATCGATCCCTGACGAATCACTACCTTCTTAGGGCCGATTTCGACCGTTACCTTCAGCTGATACCGCCAATACAATATTCCCAACCTAAAAAAAAAGGTGAAGATGGTTAGTGGTCAGAAGGTTATTGGTAATCTTTAACATGGTGTGATACCTAACTCAACAAACCAAAATACTAGGCACTATTAAGAACTACATTCCTTTTCCAATAATAATACTAATAATGATAATGTAAAAACATGAAACAAAGTCAGAAAAACATGATGCAGTTCACTATATTGTTATACCTTAATGGTATTGTAAATGGAGTTTTGCATGCACAAACATTGTTCATGTAATGTGTGAAGATTATTTGATGTTAAACGTTGAGATGTGAGATGATGTTTGACCTACGAGACTTTGGCATATTTGATCGCGTAATTTTTTTTATGTCACTGAAAACATCTACCACCATTGTTTAGATCTCCGTCTGCATCTCTTATAAATGCGTACTTTGTGTTTTATACTAAATGTGAGTATAAAACCTTGCTCTGGTACTCGTAATGTCACGCTGTTGTCATGAGTATTAATGAATTCGTCAAGGAATTCATCTAAAGACATCAACAGTTCTACAAGCCCTGGGACATCAACATTAAGTGGACAGAAGTTCACATGTTAGCAGTAATTGTGCTCTATTCATTTCCATGTTGGACCATGCATGTTTCGTGCTGGAATTTCTCATCCATAGTTTAGGAAATGAATTAGCTTACCTTCCATAACTTTGGAATATCAAAGCCAGAAGTATGATGTTAGCCCATAAATTAGTGACTTCAACCATCCGGTGGAGTTTTATTACCGAAACAGAGGAGATGCAGGGTAGTGGTAGAATCAATGTGCCCGGCCGAAGAATCAGATTTCTCTTGTCAGACGTTTGTTGAACAATAAGTTCGAACTAATGTTACTGTTCATTATTGTAAGTTCTTGGTTATGTAAAACTTGTTATTTTACTTTAATGTGAAAATTAGTATGTATTTGATAGGGACTATTTCTCACTTTATTACGATTCATTGCATCATCAGTACGTTGTACTTCTCGCTCGATTCGCATCGACATTCATTTGTCCGTTTCATTCACTTCTACGCAATCATAGGTATGAATATACAAATAAGATTAAAAGTAAAGCCGCACACCACGGACATTGGGAGGACAACTTAATTCTTTCTAAATTTTGTGTTCAGAGTGATTTTTCCATGCAGTTTGAACAGTTGACTTGGTTACCGCCATGGCTAGCCCTGAGAAGGACAAACATTGATTGACTAACTAAGGTCATGTGACGTGAATAGGAGTCTATAAATATCAGTGAAAACAGTGCACTGGCAGAAAGCTGACAGAGCGGCAAATTATGAACATCTAAGTAGAAAAGAATTTCGGCCATGTATTCTAAAACCATTAATTATATATTTTTACATAACCGATATTAACTTTGGCACTTTACAAACCCAAAACTGTATCAAATTTTTATGACAAATTTTTTAAGTAGATTTATTACATGATTGATATTGAATTTAAATGCTTTATAAGTATTATATTGTAATTTTTTATAAAGCTACTGCTATCTCCCACCACACTGCTCAAGCACACTAGCACTAAATTTATTTTTCACTGAGATCACGCTACTACGACAGAATGTGTTACAGTCAATCTAATAAATTTAGCTGTTAATATACACAGGAATTTAATAATGCAATTAATTTCACCATAATATAGTGTATTTCAATGTTATCTTTTGGCATTTAGACAAAACAAGTCTGTTCTATATTATCAGAAGATGATATTGTTGTGACAAACACTGTGTTGATGTAAAGTCACTATGCGATATCGAAAGGCATGTTCTATCTCACGTTTATTATTTAATAAAAATCATTTTTACGTCCTGAACTCTGGTCTTTTCGATATAACACATGGGGTGTTACAATAGATATTAGTATTAAAAATCTGGGTCTTATTTCACAAATCCAGATATTTTATAATGAGATATTTACGCCTTGAAAGCATACAAGTTTGTCAGTGTCAAGAAAATGTCTTAATATTTTCAACCATCTGACTACGCTAAATTACTGTATCATCAAAGATATTTAACTACGCTAAATTACTGTATCATCAGGCATCAGACTATGCTAAATTACTGTATCATCAACCAGTTAATTAGGCTAAATTACTGTTAAAGTACGGTATCATCAACCATATGAAGACGTTAAACCACTGTATCATCAACCATATGACTACATTAAACTACTGTATCATCATCCATATGACTACTCTAAATTACTTTATCATCAGGCATCTAACAATGCTAAATTACTGTACGATCAACCATCGTAACAATTCATCAAAAGCTATACATGGAAATGAACGAAGAGAACTGAAGCCTCTGTAGACAAGAAGGACTAACTGCTGATATTCTGATAACATCTATTGCACATGATTTGACGGACAAAGATCATGAAATAAAAGCTGATTCATATTCATGACGAATGACGCAGGAATTGGTCTAATTCACCTATTGAAATAGTTTATAATTTTTGTTTATCCATTTTGTGCAGTATTTACACTTCTGATTTTAGAAAATGCAAACAGGCCAACTAATGCTACAACAAGCAAATGAACAATTATGACCTGCTCTTTTACTTTTAACGCTATCCAGCACTTCCTGCAATTTAAGTTTTCTTTTTCGGTCGGCTCTATTTCCTTTGTGATATCTTGATATTCTGCATCCCGTTTGTAATATATTTGATTGTCTGATATCAAAGAGTCTGTAATTGACAGTAAGAGTCTGTAATTGACAGTAAGAGTCTGTAATTGACACTAAGAGTCTGTAATTGACAGTAAGAGTCTGTAATTGACAGTAAGAGTCTGTAATTGACAGATTCTACAGCAGATACACCACTTCTTAATTCCCCTTGTAGGGTAAACAATCTGGACTTCTTAATTCCCCTTGTAGGGTAAACAATCTGGGCTTCTTAATTCCCCTTGTAGGGTAAACAATCTGGGCTTCTTAATTCCCCTTGTAGGGTAAACAATCTGGGCTTCTTAATTCTTCTTGAATGGTAAACAATCTGGGCTTCTTAATTCCCCTTGTAGGGTAAACAATCTGGGCTTCTTAATTCTTCTTGAATGGTAAACAATCTGGGCTTCTTAATTCCCCTTGTAGGGTAAACAATCTGGGCTTCTTAATTCCCCTTGTAGGGTAAACAATCTTGTCTTCTTAATTCCCCTTGTAGGGTAAACAATCTTGTCTTCTTAATTCCCCTTGTAGGGTAAACAATCTGGGCTTCTTAATTCTCCAGGAAGAATAATCAATCTGAGCTACTTAACACATCTTGAAGGTAAATAATCTGGGCTTCTTAATTCTTCTTGAATGGTAAATAATCTGGGCTTCTTAATTCTTCTTGAATGGTAAATAATCTAGGCTTCTTAATTCTTCTTGAATGGTAAATAATCTGCGCTTCTTAATTTTTCTTGAATGGTAAATAATCTGGGCTTCTTAATTCTTCTTGAATGGTAAATAATCTGGGCTTCTTAATTCTTCTTGAATGGTAAATAATCTGCGCTTCTTAATTTTTCTTGAATGGTAAATAATCTGGGCTTCTTAATCCTTCTTGAATGGTAAATAATCTATGCTCAGCGTGAGGAAATAAAATACGTGGATCATGTTTTTGGTAATCGTCTATTGAGCTATCTGCTTCTCTTACTTGCTTATCAAATGGTTCATTTGTGCTGAAGATTTGCATTTCTATATACTTTGGAGTTTGTATTGGTTGTATATTTTTTTTATTTTGTTTTTGAAAAGGGATTCTTTTATAACAGTTTGTTTTAACGGCTGTTGTCGAGGTCTGTCTAGTGGTTTACAATTTGATGTTATCCACTATCTTCTTCTGTAGAGCATAATGACCCAAGGAAATTACTTCTGCCATTATTTGTAGCTATAGAGGTAGGTATTAAGGTTTACTGGGCTGCCATTTTTCAGAAATTGGTATTGATTCTCAGCGTGTTAAATCTTCAATCAAATTTTCCCCCTCCCATTTTTATACGAGTCCTAATTATTTGATATTGTGCATCATCTGTTTTATTTTGCGTATTTAGTAACTTATGTTTTTATCCACAGAAGTTGTAGATAGACTAAAATGAGATTGAAAAAATCTTTAATTGTTGTACCCGTAAGTTGGCCCTCGAACACATTTTATATGTAATATGTATCATCAACATCTTCTCAAGTTCGTCACAGTCTACAATTTGCACATAATTTATATGGATAAAACAGCTTGAAATACAATTAGGTTTCACGGAAGATTCAATTGACATGGTTTAATTTTCTCGAAAATCTGACGATTACAAACAAGAGTTTGTATAGTAAATGGAACCTACAAAGAGATTACTGGTAAAACTTTAATTGAAAGGATTTGGAGGAGAAACTACGAAATATTTGTCAGTGGATAATCAGCTAAATTATTAAGTCATTGCTATATGTCATTATCCAGGAAGTAACATCTTTCATGTTACCAGAAGAGTGTATGACATCAAATGGTGCCAGATACTTTACTGGTTTTCAACAGTCACCTTGGGAGTAACTCTGTCAGTAATATATGCTAATTTGTTTATATTAAAACTCTTTAATTTAAAGGTCAAGAGAGGAAACACAAAACATAGAAAAAATATTAAATGTGTACAGGATAATAGATGCATTTATATCTTTGTCAGTCAACAATTGTAGCAAACCGCTACTGAATGGTCTTCTTTTACATTAAGAGTTTATGGGAAATAACAGAAACTGTAAAGTTATATAATAAAAATTTCCTCAATGATAAAGTTGGCAGTTTTGAATCTTTGGATTTTGTATTGTGTGAGATTAATATTATAAATTAAGATCAGTATCAACTAGAACATCAGGTTAGTAACATTCTTTCATCTTTAATAGAGATTAAATTGATAAAACAGCGAAAATTTAAAAAGTATCGAAGATTAAGTTTCGCTTTAATGTGTTTGATATTTTATTACTGTATCGTAAATTATCCTGAAATTTCTTGATTGTTGTGTCTTTATTATATATATTCATTCATTCATGTTTCCGTTTTACCTTTGTTAAAGTCGTCACTGTTTGTTTTCTGCAATTGTTGCATAACCCTCGTTATTTCTGACCAGTTTATTTTAAATTACTCATTTGGCAAGGTACGCAGCAACCATTACCTTTATCAAACATAAGAGAAAGGGCCGGGGAAACCAAACGTAATTGAACTGTATTTGCAATCCATTTAACAAAATATAAACGCAGATATAGACGCTTTCAAGAGCTACATGGAGAAAATTAAGAAATCTCTTGAAGTTAACGTATGCAACTTGATTAAAGATTTGGAAAATTACATAATTGCCAACACTAAGGCTATGTTAAAGCTGAAGAAAAAATGAATTCCTTAAGCCATATACGAATGACACCAGTGATAATAATAATAATAATAATAATAATAGTGTACATAAAATAATGATAAGCAGTATAAGAAGTGTACATAAAATAATGATAAGCAGTATAAGAAGTTTAAGACTTGTCTATCTTCGATTTAAACTGAAAAATCAAAATTTTATTAGACGATTACACGTTACCAAAGATGAGTTAACTATTGTGATAAAACAACACAAAATAACAGCTGTTGAAAAGCAACAGAATCGACAGCTAGTTTATAATATTGGTATGTTACATTGTAGTATTGTCAGGTGAGAGATGAATAGGCAAAATGTGCGAGCAAAGATCTAAATTATTTGAAAGAAAAGTTTGCAACGGAAACAGCTGTGTTCAAAACTGAATTAAACACGGAACGAACTATAAAGAGTGTTGTATTTAGTGCTTGAAATTTATACATCAGAAAGAAAACTGATAGATAGAAAATGGCGTCTCAGAACAAAACCAAATTAATGGCAGAATGTGTAGTGATTTTTGAATCAATTATTCTTTCCATTATATCTATAACAAATATTCTACATGATGTACCACACATGAACTGAAAATGAGTTTTCACACAGAGAAAAGTCAGCCAAAAATGTTGTTCAGTACGGCTTATACAGTGGAAGGATTACCCTGCATGCTTTGTACTCGTGAGTATAAATTAAAGCAGCACTTTACAGTGGCAACACGGTATTTATCTAAGAACAAGAAAAATACTGATCACAGTAATGTATGTATGAATTATTTAATTATTGTTACCACTGATATTAATAATAGAAGGTACATGTCATATATTAGAAGGATGTATAAAAACCACGAGTAATGCGTGACTTGAAACAATTACAATTCCTGAAGGAAGAAGAAAGATAAAACCTCTCAAAGCATCGTGTGTTAATCACCAGTTGATACATTTGACACGTTAATAGCCACTTGATACAGCTGAAAAATAAAACGAAACGTGTATTACTAAATCAATGCAGATTCAAATAATAAAGGATATTACTGATGGAATAAAATAGGGTAATATAAGAGAATCGAATGTTAATTGTGACAACATTTCCAAGGCATTAGAAGATTACCATGACTTAAAGAACTGTATGCTGGTATACGAGATAATGAACAAGTTAACGTGTAACCAATAAATAGAAAGAATGTTGCTTTAGTCATGCAAATATTGAAGTTTGCTAATTTCATAAAAATTAGACTTAACAAACATGTCATAATGTGTAAATTCTTCCAGGACAAGATATTTCAATGTATATTTCCACACATCTATAAACCAATACAAACAATTACCATAAACTAAACCAAACTCATCTGAAACATGGACGGACTTTCTGGATTATGTAGAAAACAATTGCGTCGTGGTAAATACCTCTTTTAAAGCATGAAAAGTAACGGATACCGTTTTATTGCTATAAAATTTACATTTGGCATTGAAAGAATCTCATTACGTTATTAAAGTGGAAAAAGTGGTTTGCATTGGATCTGAAAGAATCTGAATAAAGGCACACCTCTTTGACGTTATTGTAATTACATGTCCAAACTTTGTGTAGAACAAAACATATAGTAAGAAATTACATTTTACAGACAATTTAATTGGGATAGCTCTATATCTCAAGTCAGACAAACCCAATGATTAACTTTACCGACGATCTGTGTAATTAATTGTGTACAAGTACAGTCTATTATGAATTAGTTCAGTTCTAATATAATGTTTTATTTTCCTCCTCGTACAGCAAAGACAAAAGTCTATACAGAGTATATCGATACTAATCATAACATTCCATGCCATATGAAAGATCAGATAACTGGAATTTTAGATGAAACAAAATGAACAAGCTGATAATTCGTTTCATGTCATCCTGTGCAGATAAAGCAATTTTTTTTATCTTTAAGTAATATTGTGTAGCTCACGACTGTATCATCGTATCGAATCCGTTCTTGATATTTTGCTGCAAAGGCAATACTCGCATATGCTACGTGTATATATGAGAGTCATTTTGATGACATTTTTGTCCCCCTTGCATGCCTTCTTCTGGTCATTATAGGATTTTAAAATATAACATTTGCTTCTAAGATAACAAAAGTCTTTTATAAGCGCACTACATAATTCGTCTTTAAAGAATCCAGATACCGTTTTCTTCATTGGAGGAGCACCAAGTATGTGATCTTTCTTGTAAACACTTGCATCAAGAACTGGATACCATAATGTATGTCACTTTAAAAATTATAGCTCTCTGCGTGAAATTATAAAGAACCCGTATCTGTCATAAACAGGGAACTAAATACCACTTGTGTGTTATGAACAATTTCATTCTGCCACTATAGTGGTTTTTATCTAGTTGTAGTTAAATGTATACATCAACCACTTATATAACAGTAACACTGTATATCCTTCATAAATGGGTTTAGTTAATTTAAGTTTCTTCAAACTGAGTAACATCAAGTTTCTATACATGATTGTTCTTGCTGCAAATGACAAACCTTTCTAATATTTACAAAAACTGGTTTTTGATAAGCTCATATTTATATCCATGTTTACTAAGGAAAATGTCCAACTGTTTGCCAAACACAGAACTATTCGGGTGTTTGCGAAACACCGTTTTCATTCGCTGCTTTTTGTGTCCAACTGGTAAATATTTTACTTGTAGAATTTGAACCACAGTTGTTGTTTGAATCTTTTTACCTTGTGTATCCATTATAGTTTTAGAATTATATGTCGATAACGTTTCAGGTTAAAGTAAAGAATGAATAATTATCCCTTTTCTTTAAAGGACAACATAACTTTAATATTGACGGTCTTGTAGCCTTTGTTTCTTTTAATTTATTTTGTAATGATTATAAATAGCATTCATGTCGAATTAATATTTCCGATGCTAATGGATACTATTTGATATTGTCGAGTGCTTATGTTTCTACCTCTAACTAAAGCATTTTTTTTTTCCTAATAATTTTCAGACTTCATTAAATTGTCTTTGTTAACTTATTTTTTTCGGAGGTGGAGTTGGGGTGTGGTGTGGTGGGCGAAGGTGTCTATCTAAAATTTCTGATATGCATTGAAATATCCTCTTCTCATAGAGTTTCTAAGTATCTGGGTATAAAATGAACGGCATTGACCTTGACATATCGTACCTGCCATCATCTCTTATTTTATCATCTATATATAGGAATTTCTGTAGCGTATATATTTCTTATCAGACTAATTTGTAGCCTAAGTTTTGTATTATACCATTCTGTAGCGTAGCTATTTCGTATCAGACTAATTCACGGCCTACCTTTTTGTATTCTGCCATCAGAAATATTTCAATTTAGATCAGTAATTCTAATTCTACTTTATTTTCAAGCTAGTATTATGAGCTAGTCATTGATTCGTACTCCAAGAGTCGCGGGTGTGATGCCGACTCATTTCAGCATTGGTGGAGTGTCTCAGTATGTTCATCGCAAAGGCGCTTAGCTTCCAAAGATGTGTTAACAGAGCTGTTTAAAAAAAAATTAATAAATGCATAAAATGCAACACTGTGCATAATCTTGTTACTAGCAACAACAACGACACTTTCACAGCCACGGACGCTGGATTCAACTTTATCAGCCTTCATGTCAGTTGTGTTGACGGAACGTGGGTCACGCTTTTCGATCAGTGCACATGGAGTCGCATGTGCCCATGGTGACAGCCGCACTCTCACTTTAATACCACTTCGTTTCATCAGGAACTAATGCATGACTGATTTTTTTTTAACGCACAGTGAGTAAACAGCATCCGGATGACGAATTTGCATCAGACACTAGATCATTTTGTGTAGATATAACAATATATTCTCTTTCCTCTCTCTGAAAAATAATTTTGCTCGTGTATTTTTTTTTTTTTTTT
>JAECUM010041235.1:0-17036 GCA_016617855.1 Megalonaias nervosa
GTATGGCATAACTCTGTAAGTATCATAAGACAATTGGTACCACCGATGATAATTTTTTGTAGGCTTCTGTATCTACCGATGCTAGGGTAGCTATACTATGTCAGTGACTTGTATAAATACATTAAGACAATACGGACACTGCAGTTGGAGAAAATAGTCATTATTGTATGTGTGGTAAACCCCCCTCCCCCCCTCAACTTATTTGTGGTGGGTTTACTGGTTTTGACTTTTGTATCTAGAAGTGATCGCCAACGGTGAAATTTGCCCGGTATCGAGTAAGGTCAATAGAAAGTATGACTTATGGGTGGAATAAATAGATAATCTGAGCTAATATATAGAACAGAATAACACGAGCCCCCGTTACAAATAAAGACAAAATTTAATCAAATTCCAAAAACAATAAAATTTCACAAGCAAATGATATAAACGTTACAATTCGAAAGATGCACTTCTTTCTTTTTGAATCAAACTAATTAAGGAATTTCAAAATGCAAATAAGATTATAAAAATAGCCGATTCTGTTTACGATAGAATCAAATCATCATTTAACCGAGTGAGAAATCGAATAACACTGCCTTGCATCGATTCATAACCTGGTGTTCGGTTCCTTCCAAAAGGTCCACTCAGACTGTACTTCTGGCTCCTTCGCGCCGGTAAGTCCTTTTCGCTCTACTTCCCTCTTTCCAAAATTCTTGGTATCTCGTATTTTTCCCTTTTTGGCTTTCCACTCTGTTTGGGTTGTAAAACGTGTCTCTTCCCAAAACTATCTCACCTTGTAAAAATATAAACAAAGCAACCTAAATCTTCCGTCACATTATACGGGAATAAATCATTAGTCTCACCCCTCGAGGTCAGATGTAATTCTATCGGATTCAAACAGACGTCGATGGCTATCTAGACTAATTGGTCATAACAGAACATACAACCTAGTTCCACAGACTAATGGTCTGCTAATTGCCATTTACACCACACCGAGACATTAATTCCTTACTAGTCTCATTACACGAGAATGAATGAAATTCCTTACCCTACGTTAGTGTTACAAATACACATAATAAACTCGTTCGGATAATTTCCACGGCTTCCCGTAATATCTACATTCCAACAATTCGTCAATGTATATAAATAAACAATATCATTGTACGAGTTCAGATAAATGAACTCAACACATTTATGCTAGATACATAATTCCCTATATAGAATAAGCATGAAATTCTGGATACATAATTCCCTACAATAATCGAGACTATAACTTAGCAAGCCGTCAATGTACATATAAAGAAAAATATCATTGTGCGGACTCAGGTAAACAAACTCAACACAAGTATACCATATCAAGAAAATTGATCTACGACTCAAACAAATAAATCTCTGCAAATACATGCAATTAAATCAAACAAGTCATCATAGTTGTATCAACTAATTTACATGAGATTATGCATATACCTTGTGTTTCAAGCTTTTGGTGTCTGTTAATTCTCCAGACAATCGTTTCCCCTTGGATGATTTTTTACGAGAGATTTACTCATTAAATTTCTCGGAGCCCTCTGTTCTTGTTCTTTTCTCTTGTAGAAAAGTGCAGACCCAGATGCAAATTCCACTACTGCACATTTAAACTGATAGTTTTTCGTGTGAAACCACGCCCTCTTCCGCAGCGTAACCAATCGGGATGACATAAAATTCCCGCCTCACTAGCATCGAAACACTGCAATACGTCTGACAACAAATGGCTACCAACTGTTTTCTGGTCAATTTCCCAACTGTCAGTTTCCATACAAACAAGAATTTGAACTCTGTTGCGTTAAGTTTAAATAAACTAAGCCCTTAATAATATATCGATAACTCCTGACTTTGGCTGAACCAGTCCGTACATTATGGCTTTTTAAACGCGGCCATTCCCCATAAATCTAGTTAATCGTACATGTGTCTAGCTAAATGTTGCCTACAGAGATTAACAATAACCAAACAGATATCAACCTAAAAATTTGGTCTGTTACAGTATGCAAACCATAAGTCAGTTTACACGGTCTGGAAAATTAAAAATAGTTCATCATATGTGACAAAACGTAGTTAAAAATGTCTCATTTCAATCAGATGTGTCAGACATAGGGTATATAGCATTTTCTATTTCGTCTTTATGTGGCATATGCAGGTAACAAAACCATATTCAAAGTCAAGAGGTGATTGGTCGCCATTTTCCAGTTGCATTAATGGATAGCTCAAACAAAAAATATGCCAAAAAATGAGCAATCAGTTCTAAAACGTACATTTTGATCCTACTCACAATATGTGCATAAGAACAACATGAAAGTGAAATTCGCATTTGAAACACATTAGAGTCGTCAGGTCATCAGGATCTTCATAGAATAAAATTGGACATCAAGACATAATGTTTCCCGTCTATACATACTTGTGCCCAAAATATATCTTATATAAGATAATTATTTAAACTGCTGCGAGGTATGCATTGATAAGTTGACTCACAAAATGTGGATGGGATCAATACCAGGTTACCAGCCCCATCACTGAACGGAAACAATGCAACGTGACCAGGCCAGTCTGTATAGAATATGGACAATTTAAGGTTACAAGCCTCCTCTGTATTGAATGTGAACAATACCAGGTTACCGACTTCATTTATATAGAATCGAACCAATACAATGTTACCATTCTGCTCTGTATTAAATGTACACAATACAAGGTTACCGGCCTGCTCTGCATTGAATGAAAATAATACAAAGTTTCCAGCCTCCTTTGTATTTACTGAATGGGACCAATTTCACAGTTACCATACCAGCCTCATCGGTATTCAATAGAAATAATATAAGGTTACCAGCACTCTGTGTATTGCATGGAACCAATTTCACGGTTACCAGACTCCTTGGTGTTGAATAGAAATAATACAAGTTTATTAGCTTCCTGTGTATTGGATAGGACAAGTCTTCTATTATTACGCCTCTTTGGTATTAAAACAAGTAATATAATCGAGTGAGAAGCAACAAGCTATGTAAACTTCAATAAATAATTTATTTCCGTTGAATACAAAGTGAAAATTAAAATACTGGAATTTACGGTATTGCAAATTAAATCCCAAATAATCCTAAAAGTACAGATACAAGACATAATGATTAAAGTTCTGAGAAACGTTTATTGGAAATCCAAATTGGAAGTGTTGATGTGCCTGTGGTGGCACGTATAGTGGTGATGTGCCTACAGACTTTTGTTGGATCACAATAGCACAATTCAAGAATATATGCTTATTTGAAATTTCACAATAAATTCAAGTCTATATTTCCAAGATTGTTATTTTAATGAGCACTTTGTATTTCCAGTGAATAAATAATTTTAAATAATTAAATTCCAGCCGAAATGAACTACAGGACACAACAATAATACAATTGATCATGCCTCAGTATGTTATATCACGAATGAATAATTTCTAGTAGAACAATATTATACAGTCCTCTACTTGACCTGAGGTCACAATTACCATTTTCTAAAATAACTATTGCCTCATGGAAATTTTCATTCTCGAAGGTTCCAAATATTTACAAGATAATGTCTTCGTTGTAATTAGAAGGTCTGTTTCTAAACTTATAATATAAAATGTAGTGAACAGTATGTAGACACGGCATTTCATGAGGAATTTCCAATATTCTGGACTCTGAGATAAACATGTTACAAAACAAAAAGCATTGATTCAGGTCAGGTAGAAAATGAACTTGATTTTGGACAAAGTTAAGTCCAAAATACAATTATTCATAGCATATAATGAAAAAGAACAACAAACAAACAAACAATGTAATTTAAATATACATAACAATTGAATGGTAAAAGTTCAAGGCTACGAGTGCCCTCTGTATAGGATGGGTAAAAGTATTCTATGTATAGAATGAAAGCAATACAAGTCTAGCAGTTTTCTCAGTATTGCTGAATCACACAGGAATTAAAGCCCGATGGGCAACTGGCAGTGTATAGCACGACAAACGCAGAGACAACATTATTAAACCTTAATAATTGCAATTCTACATAATTTTTTAATCTCTCTATTTTTAGTTTGCTTTTTGTTAAAACATTTGATAACAGTTTTAGACCCTTATTTCCGGTATTTAGCTGTTTATAGAACATTGGATTCTCCATTAACAACGTAATAACTCCAACAAAATTTAAACAAGTAATTCCACTACTGGAAGGCGATCCAAGTTTTTGAACATTCCACAGCATGGTCTTAATTTGTTATCTAATAAATAGTCACTTGTATTCTGCGTCGAAGGAAAATAAAGGTTCGAACTATGGGTCCAAGAGTTATAATATTCGTCTCTGGACACAGATCCCAAACTCTATATCCAGTCACCTATAGTTTCAGTTTAATTTGTAATAAGCTGCAAAGAAAGTGCTTTAGTCCTAAAGTCGTTCAAGGTCGCTTTTGAGTTTCCCAGCTCTGAGATAGTGGTTTATACACAGAAATCCGTTCACTCTGTTGTGTATGTGGTCTTCCTCCCCAGCCTGATCTTGTTGGGGCGGAGGGCTGCTTCTAGTATTGTAGGAATTCTCCACCCAAGACAACAGAAATGTTGTTCTTTTAGCTTGGGCCCTTAATTTGCATCTTGATGCAGTACTAACGCCTAAGCCTTTGATTGCATTCAGGGTCGGGGTAAGTATCACCACTTCCATCTCTAGCTATATTCTTGACTCATCTTACTAGCTGCTGAGGAATGGAATGTAAGTCTAGCGAACTGACTGATCTTGAATTATAGGCGTGTATCGGCCATTCGGCCGTGTACGTCTTTACCCCAGATGCATGCAAAGTGCAAAACACGTCATTGAGGGGTTAAAGTAATGTGTGCATAACGCATTACTCTATTACTCGTCTAATGGGTGGCAAGTTCTTATTCAGTTGAAGTGTCTAGTGGAGCCAATAGCCGGAATCGTGAAGCAGTAGCGGGAATGTTATAAAACGTCAAAGATGTAATGATCAAATTTTCCCCGAGCTGACAAATCCGACTCTGGTTAACGTTTTGGTTCTGGGAATACCGTTCAGTTCTTTAGGACATTGTTTGAACGATATGAGTCGACAATCAAAGTCACAAACGCCAAGGCACAGTTGACGTGTATTCTTCTTTGATTTGTACAGCTGGCTGAATCGGTGATATCCAAAGTGGTTTGCAAATGCATGGATGACATCGCTAGGTAGGTATATCGTCGTCACTTCTCTCACTAAAGCAAAATGATCATGCTTTATCGCTTTGGTTAGTAGAGGGGTAAGGCACAAGAATGGCATTATAAAAGGGGAGGTGAAGGAGGAGGACGTGGACGTGAGACGTGGCCCCTATTTAATTGATTTGGCGATCGTTATCTAGAGGATGACCTCCCTCAATGTTATTGCCCAGTGTGAATAGATAGATAGAACATTGACAGAGAACTAAGCAAGACTATCGAGAAGAAATAAACAAATACGAGCCCCCCCCTTAAACAATAAAATAAAATAAATTTAATTAATTAATACATAAGCTAAAGTTGCAATTACAATCCAACCGATTTACATTAATGGAATTTAATAGCAGTGTTCAATTTACGGATTAGTTCATTATAGTAACGAGTGGTGGAAAGAGTACAATGTCCACGCCTGATTTGCATCACCTGGCGTCGTTCTCTCTTGACTTTGTGTATTCCACGTCTAGCGGGTATGCTTGGTTCTTCCTCTTGACCCTTCCATTCTGAACTCTCTATTTGTGGACTTCCCTCTTGGACTGTCCTCATCGGGATCTCGGGGAGGATATAGAAAGCTGTTCCCTTAAATGACAAGATTACGACTAAAGCTGTATATGTTTCACCACCTATCCGTATATATAAAATCTCTCACTTCCGTTATTCAGAAAGGTAAATAGCTATCCACACTGCATAAATTCTGACATAATGTGACCTTAACGATTAACGGTCCTTACAAAAAATACTGTATTTGAGGTAAGGTACAATCGTTATCTATAGTTACAAATGACCATTGCAATATACCAAGTCTGACCTTAATTAAACAGTTCATCGTCCCTGTTTCACGAGGCAATTGATTAGCAGTTGACATGTGTTCTGTATACTAACGATGCTGCCGTATATATCAGCTTACATTGTTATACGTCTTCTTACATCTGGCTAGCCAGTTCCACTCAATAAGATCAATACTCGATTACTATTGCATAAGATTCATTAAATTCTAGCTTACAGTAACCAATAATCTGCAAGATCATTTGAGCATTACAAAATCATGTATAAATATGAAGTTATCATTAACTCACGATAAACAGTATCATCCTACAGACAAAGGAAATTAATTCATATTACCATAAGAAATTCTACACATTTGATTATATGGATTACATCACAAGCATATCAAACACATTTGCATACAACCAAACAAAAAAACAGAAAATTACATGGAAATTAAAATTGCGTACCTTAATGCTGTTTCTTTTCCACACAATCTTGCGTCCTAGCAATATAGCCTGTCTTTTCTTTAAAAGACAGCTATCTGGCCTTTCTACTTTGTTAACGAGGGAAAACTCTATTCTCAATTTTTTCCACCGGAGTCTCAAATTCGACTTCTCACAAGTGAAAGTGGACTAAAGAATTCTGAGCCAAGTCGCTACCTATAAGTCAGATTACTTCCAAAGTGTACGCCTTAATTTTAACTGACCAATCGAAAGCAACTGTTCCTAAATTTTTCCCAAAATAATCATGTCTTTCATCAGTTTCTGACAGCCTAGAATATGCTGCAATTAGCTTTACGTTGAAGATCAATTATTTGACATGCGGTCCTTTACAAATCGATACGGTCGTAGTTCTAATGTACTCTGTGCCAATATACTGTTACGATGACTGGGTCAATTCCACTGAAGCTTAAACGTAGGCCCTTTTATGTTTCATAGATGAAACAAGGGAAATATCAAAGCGAACTTTCTCAAAGACTTTCTGGCTTGACTATGATAACATTTTAATGCACAATTTATTCAACTTTTGGATCCAGTACTTCTTCAAAAGTCGACACATTACAGGCATCACTGCCGATGGAAGAAGAGCAGCAAGGTTGTTCAGCATCGGTGATGTCGCAGAGTAGGCATCGCTTCGCACTCAAGTTCATTATTGTAGCAGCAGTCACCACAGGCAGTTGCTATGTTCAATTAGTAATCATCTTTCTAGATCATTGTTTGTGTTCGCAATGATTTATGAAATTTTTTGTCTGGGAACTTTCCGCTTTTTTATACTGGAGCTCAGTGTCACCGTACGGTAGCCGGTTATAGTCTGGAAGTGTCATTCGCGTCTGACAGAATGTGTTTGTAGGTCGAATGACAATTTGGTGATTCCGTAATCTTTGAAGATTGTGTGGATCCAATTTTTTCAAGCTGAAGTATTGATCTTTTCCGGACTGTAAAGCTTCTTTCAAGACGTCAACGTTAACTACTTGGTTCGAACAATGGTTTAGTGTCAGCCCTTTGACTATACACGTGTCCCTGTCAGTCTGGGTATTGTTATCCGTATGTTTGGGGGCCTCCGATAAACTTGCAATTATGTCTTCTGGGTGTTTGGTTGTCTATGTGCCTACACAGTCCCCTTCGAGGTCTCGATGATGGCTAAGAGGGTGACATATGTACATACAAATGTCGGTGTCGAAGTAAAGGACTCAGTATTCCAAAACGTTACAAGTTATAGTAGACTTTCAATCTTGCATTTGCTGTCACATGAGCTTCAATGATGATATTTCCAAAACGTACTGGGGGTGCAAACTCAGTCGCATCTTCTTATATACCAAGATCAAATACTGACTGACTATTTCTACGTATTTCATGAGTTGAACATTGTCGTCCACTAGCTGAATGTAGCTACTTGGATCTGCGAAATAGTCCGTCTTGGGCAGTATAGAACGTTGTGCCAATTATCCCCGGAAACGATATAACATTACTTTAACAACGAACGTCTTATTTGGTTCTTTTCCACATGTTCCCGAGTGGTATGTTCTAAAGACAGGAACCGTTTTCTGAATGTCTCTTGGGTTTCTTTTGCCTGGCACAGGCACAAGGTTCTTGTTTCAACTTTAGAAAATCGTTGAAAATGTCCCTGCGCTCAAGTCGTCGTCCTTTTCGTATTGTTCTGAGGTACGAAAGATCCAAATTTCATATACTTTAATCAAGCGATATCCATAATCCAGGGTAGGAAAGAATTCGACACTCACCCACGTTACTGTCAAAGCGCGTTCTTCTTCCTTGTTTCATCCAGTTTGGTCTTGATTACAAATTTTGCACAAATGCAACACAAACGATCAGTTTTCCTTGGTAATGATGTGGTAAAACAGGATGATGCAAATGGGTTAGGGGTTCGACTTTGCATTTGATCAACCCTTTGTACTAACGAATGTGTTCCACGTCTATGTGTTATGTTGGTATTTTAGTTTGCTCTGTAGAAAATCTAGAATATCTGCCCAACCAAGGATACAAGTAACAGCCATCGATGTAATTGATTTCTTCTCCTTGAGATTAAGCGCACAGCAAGCGTGTCGTGTTGGTTCGTCCTCCAATCACACTGATTAGTGGACATCCTACCTTAAATTACAGGTGTTTTAACACGGCATTTCTGGATGGAACATACAGGAAAACTGATTCTCTCGAGGGCATTTTGCTTTTCTCTTTAAATTTTCCTGTGTTCATTGGTGCACTAATATATTAAAACAAGAGGGTAGAACTATATACGTTTCACGAATTTCTAATAATCACATGACAATTAAATTCACAAATCTCAAAGAAAGAGAAATATGCTACACTGTATTTATTTTATTTGCCGATATTCCTGGCTTTGGCAATGAGCCTTGTGCAACATAATGTGAAAAATAGCTGATTTTAGTCCTACGAATCGGTTGCAACTAAAAGGTATACTAATATGTTTGCTGTGGATATTGTATTTTACAATGGGGAGTTATATGAGTGTGTATATATTGATGTGAACTAATCAGTGAAGAGAAAGCCTGTGTTAAGTTGTAACATTGACAGAACAAGTGGAATCGTGTAGTGGCTTTCGAGAAATGTCAAATTTCCTTGAAACAAGATTATTGCCTAAACAGTGACCACGTCAAAATCTTTATGTAATTGTTCTATTTTCAAACAACTACGTACATAATCACCATATGATGATAGAGTTGTCGTTGCGCATGTTATCTTGCCATTCATGTACGTTTGTTTGTTCGGCAGAAAGCGACAGTCATTGTCTTCAATGTACGCTTGACAAATATCAAGAGAAACCTCTTGGAGGCTTAGACAAAAAAATTTGGTTTATTCCATTTGTGACATTTTGTATGCCTTAAAAAAATATGACTTTCTTTGTAATATTTTATCTTTGAAGGAAACCATAAGAAAAGCCCGTATATTGGAATGTGAGATCAGCAAAGGGAACTGAATATTATGAAGACCACTGTTTGTTATGACTAATGACTTTGGTACATGGTACATTCATTTACTTATATATGTCACTATCTTAATAACGAGCTGTGCATTTCTGCAGTTTATCAACATCGTATCAACATTGTATCAATATTGTATCAACATTGTTCCCATTCAGTTTTGCTATAATGTATGCAAATCTTATTGACAACCTATATATTTGAGGACGGCTCAAGATTTTGAAACCATTTATCCGACATAATGATATTTTACAAATGTTTCTAAAAAAAAATAAAAAAAAAATACAATGGTTCGTTGGTTTGGCAGTGTAAAAGGAGATGCGATACATTAGGCACAGAAATACGTATTTGCTCACTGCTGCCTTAGGAAGGATCATTCAAAGTTTCCTGCTTACATGAAAAATCGAATATATGGAGGTATTCCAGAGCACTTCCATATTTCATACTACACAGCAACACTGACGGAAAGAAATTGATATGTGACATCTTACAGAATGCTTCGCTAACGATGAGAAGCAATTGATGTTGGGGTTCACTAGAATGCGTGAGTAATTGCAGTGTTCCACGTTGACCATGCATTAATTATCTGATAATATGCCTTTCTGTTGACATGCGTCAGACCCGAGATACTCTTACTGGACTTTTGATTGAAAAATGCGTCATTGATTGCCCTCTGCACTCATCAATTTGGCCATTTTCGTTTAACTCACCGACTGTTTTCTGAAGAAACACTCAGTCATGTTACATGCAACCACTATCTATGACATACTAAAATGTGTACAACAAAAGTGGAATCAAAAGTGACCTTTCTACTACAACTCACGCTGAGATTAAATCGGCAGAAACATTACTACCAATCTGTCTTATTTAAACTTATTTAATGGGAGAGGTTACAGTTCGTTTGATAATATTTCCTTCAGATTAAAAAAACTTTTTTCAAATGTTACGTCTTAGGGGCCTAAACTACGTAACAACAAAAAAAGCGAAAACCGAAAACAAGCATTTTATAATCCAAAATATAAATTTATTTCCATAAAACATTAAGTCAAACAAATTGAAAGAATTAACAATAACTTACAGTATGTTATGAATTCCTGTTATCTACTAAATGCACTGTCAATTTCACAGTAATCAGGACACACTCCAAACGTATTCCAAATACAAGTTTAGTGTTCTTATGTTATAGCACCACATAAGAATCAACGGTTTTAATTGTTCAAGGTAAATCCAATGAAATTTGCTATGTCACAAATATCTTTGAATGTTTCACGGTAATCCAGATAAATTAATAACGATCAAAATCCATAAATAATTTCACAATATTCCAGTAAGGTACTCTCTATTTAGAATCAATGTTTCAGCTCTGCAATTTCAACGATCAAATAAATCAATAAATAAAAATTCATCCAATGACTATCCCAAAGACTGACAACTGCAGGATGAGAATGCTGCATATCTAATTCCTTGATATAACCACATAATGCGCACCAAATAAACAAATCTGAATTGCTAGAAAATATTCCCAAACAATTAAATTATTTTAGATTGTGAAATACTTTAACAATCAACGTTTGACATTTATATAATTTGGCCAATCACCAGCTAGTGAAGACATGACATATCTAGAATACAAATGTCCTCATAGGAGCACGTGATCATATCCTGACCTGCATTCAACACTCGTGATCTATTTTGACCAAACGTTGGATGTTGACATGAACTTGGCAATTCGACCTTGATTTATGAATGGATAAAGTACATATATGTATATTCTTCTTATAATACATGCCATTCATTTTAATTAAAGAATTTTAAAAAATATCATTAACCAGATGACTTAAATAAACACTATATTATAAAATAATATATTTGATACAGATATCCGTAACACAATTCCATACAACCAATACCAAATGGACATCAATATGGACACTTAAGCACAGTCAAAAGCTACTGATCTTCTCACCTGTCATTGTTTCTGGAATTTTACGAAAATAGTCCTATATCTGTGTATTTGTGTCACCACTCCTCTCTAGTTCAACTTTTCTGATCTAGATATCGCTTTGAATTAG
Source organism: Megalonaias nervosa (assembly GCA_016617855.1). Classification (NCBI taxonomy): domain Eukaryota; kingdom Metazoa; phylum Mollusca; class Bivalvia; order Unionida; family Unionidae; genus Megalonaias; species Megalonaias nervosa. The sequence continues at coordinate 11,512 of JAECUM010041235.1, forward strand.
AAAGGAATACCGAATTTCAACAAAAAATAAAACTAAATGATTCAATTCTTTATATTTTCATTTGCTTATATTCCTGATTATTTAATGAATAGGAAATAAAACTATAAAGCATGGAATGAATGAGTGCCAAATCATAGTATATACCATGGGCTTACTGGTTAATATCGCATTATGTCAGGGTATTGGTTAATATCGCATCATGTCAGGGTATTGGTCCCTTTTAAAAATGATAGGATAGAGGGCCGATCTAGTTTCATGTATTGACACGTCTGTCTTTCCTATTTAATAATATAGAAAAGGATTCTATTTATTTTGAGTTCGTGTGAAGAAATACGATGGTTCAATCTATAATTGATTTACAAATAAGAATTGCATCTCATGAGACGCTGTCAGCTCTGACTGACATATTCAATCTGAAGAGTGGACGTGATATTTGCTGATCAAGCCGCTGTGCAATTTCATTAAATACCTCAAAGTCGATATTCTGGTTTAATATATTAAACAGACTACATTCCAGCTTCCCTTTGACTGGTAAAAGAAGAAGCATACAATTTGGCATGGTTCTGGTGCACGCAAGGAAGCCTGATAAAAAAGTACACCTTGAGACGACTTCATTTAATAATATGCAACATAGCTAATTCATGTGCTTGAACGGAACTGCTACTATCTTAACTCCGATCTTCGTGATTGACTTCTAATTTTACAAAATGAAAAGATAAGAACAGCACAATAATCACTCTGTTCTCAAAAAATGACATTTTCTAAGAAAATCACAGGCTTTACGCTGATCATTAAACATGAAAGAAAGTTATAAAACTGAGGCTAAGTGTTAGACGAGTTTCTGATCTTCGCAAACTAAAACCTTTTGCATAACCATTGTATTTTTTTATCTAGACACACGATATTCTTTAGTGTCTATCGTTAGTATTATGCACTCATTTATAGCTCTACATGTTACTGAGGGACGGTGTAGAAAACATACCTGTTACGGAAGATCGTAACTGTCATCTAGGGGGATGGTGTAGAAAACATACCTGTTACGGAAGAACATAACTGTCATCTTGAGGGACTGTGTAGAAAATAGACATTTATGTTGCTTAATTTAGCTGCAATAACAACACGAATAGTACTATGCGTAGAAGACCGTGTAGGACTCATCTGAAGCCATAAGAGACACAATTAAAAGGACACCGACATATATTCTCACGTTGTTGATGACAATGAATGATATCTTTTCACATTTTAGAAGGTAAAGAATGATATATTTTAAAAAGCATTCTCAAAAATTTGGAGATTTTAACATTATTTTACATTACTGAAGGATGAAATACAGAAAACAATTGCAAAATCATTTCCGTATGTGTATTCCAAATAGATCCGTAGATTTTCAAATTAAAATTCGTATTGTTATGAATAGCTAGTGAATATGGTTGAAAATAAGTTAAATTACAGAAAGTGGGGTGGGTGGTATGCTGAAGAGTGAGAACTGGGCCAACATTTCTAATGTCAGGTAAGATAAATATGTTTGCTTTTTAAGTTTGAGTTCTGGATACAACCTAAATTCTGACCTTCGAATCTTACCAGAAAGAATTTGTTTTACAGTTTGATGGAGATCTTCTTTAAGATGACAGGGTAGTAGGGATAGATATAAAATTGTTTATAAGTTCGACTTTACTGGAAATGAATTTTTGACCCTCATCCTGGTTCTAAAATTTTGTCTTACCTTTTTAAATTAGGTTGATTATATTGAAATTACTCATTTCTAACTTAACATCTGAAGTGGGATCAGTCTTATTGTTGTGTTCAGTTTTAATGAGAAAGAATTTATTTATGTAAGTATTTCACTGGAATTACAAAGTGCTGATCATTAATACTTCCCGGCCTAAATTATTTTGGGATTAATGTGAATTGATTCAAGGACATTTTGGGATATATTATAATACACCGAGACTTAGCACATACAATCTATTCCAGGTTATTGGCACATCAACACATTCATAATACTCTTTACTTTTGAACTTGTGATAGAACTTTTAGGACTATCTGAAAGTTCTTTTTAAATTTTCACTTTGCATTCAAGTAAAATAAAATATTTGTTAAATTCTACAAAATATTTTGGTTTTCAATCTTTCTGTTACTAGTTATCTTTTAAAATATGCTACCTACATTTTTGGAAATACATTAACGAGCAAATTAGAATATCATTTATTCAGATGATTAATTGAAGAGTGTTGCGATGTTCTTTCAAAATAAAAAATAATAAAGGAATATATGAGAGATAAATAAAGAAATATTTGCCTTCCAATAAATTGACTTATATAGAGTTGCCACAAATTAAATAATGTGTTTTGTTTATTCAACACAGCTAACTAAAAGGGTAATTATAAATTTATATATGATTCGTGTGTTACAGAAATCGGAAAAGTATGTAAATAAATTATGTTCACTTAATATTATTGTAGATTACAACAAGATAGTCTAAATATTTTGTAAATCTTTGAAGATACCTATGATTAAAAATTTCAAAACAGTTACTAAAATCTAGTCTGATCATTTTGTAATTCCAACGAATAATTAAAATAAATAAATAAATAAATAAATAAATAAATAAATAAATAAATAAATAAATAAATATATCCTTTCAACAGATTTGAACACAACTATTTTTGTCTCTTCTATGTCTGATGTTTATGCTATAAATAATTAATTTCCAGAAAATTATCTCTTATAATAAAGTTTGAAAACCAGAATGAGGTTCAAGTAATCATTTCGGAATCACTTTAACTGTCAACATTGTAAAGTTCTTTAGCAGCTAGTCAATCAGGAATTACGTCATTTTAATTTTTCTAGGGGGAATCCCATGATCTCAACTCATCTCAAGAACATGTTTACTTCAATTAAAAGTGCATTCCACTATCTTGAAGCTACAATGTGTTACTAAAATCATGACCTCATCCCAAAGTGCAAAACAGCAAAGTAAAAATTATCTATTTAATGCAATTTACTAAATGACACATTGAATCATGAAATTAGCATACATAATACAGATATAGATAACAATGTCAGGGAATCGTGTACTTAATGTCAATGATTTATATATGAATAAAAATATACTCGTGTTCCGTTACCTCTTACAGCGTTACCCGATGGTGATTAAGATAATCTATGTTTGGGTTTGTACTAAAGAAAATAAATCCCAGTCAACGGGTTATATTATTTGTCTCCCCACCAGGTATATCATCGTGGGAGACAAAAATTGTAACCCCATGAACGGGATTTCCTTGTCATTGTACAAACACCGAAATAAATTATTTTTCTCACCCAATATTTTCCCATGAAATTAAAATACCCCTTCGCTTTTGCCGTTTAGCTAACAGATTCTGAACAGTATTATTCCTCGGGTACTATTTTGCTACTCATTTCTTTAAAGGTCACCAGGTTTTGTACTCATTTATGAAAATCAGTATAATGATCTAAGTAGAATCTATATGCCGTTCTTAGAAAATGGATAAAATCAAGAATAAAAGTTATAATTGTTAGATGTTGGAAGTATTGAGCAACGAAGGTCTCGAGCCACGTGCTACTGTTTGTTCAAAATACAGTATTGCGCATTTATACGAATATGTTAATTAGGGAAATGGGGCGACCTGTCGACCTTAAGTTAACAAGTTCAACGCATGATAAAACAGAAACATAAATTACACTTATTCGATGGGCGACATATAAAAATAACAATACGTAATTAATATCCTTTAAACGGTCAACTTTTAACTTTCGTCAGTTATAATTTGGAAAAATATTCTCTCGTAGGCAATACGATACACTGCAATACTGGGTGCAGATTACCATACAGTTCTAGCTAACTGTGTAATGACGGAGAGTTCTAATTCATGATATTCTTGGAAATTAATATTTTTCTTCGTGGAAATATGGCAAGTGTTTCTATTACTAGTGCAATCATACACTACATGGAAATCTTGTGGAATAGCGTGTAGACTGGTGAATGAACAACAATTTTCGTTTGTTTACAAGAAGATAAGAAGAATAAGGTTCACTAAGTGTTATACGAATTTAGTGCTTGCAATGAGAAAACCGGTTATGTTCTCTGGCCGTGGATTTCACGACAACCAGGGTACTTACAGAGTAAAGTCTAACTGTATTTGTTATCGAGTTTTATCATGAAGCTGTACAGTCTACGGATGGCTTCCTGAACAAAAGAGAAAAGCCTTGAAAGCAAAATATGTTAAGCGGGCTCGGCCCAACGAAACCAGAGATTACTTATGTGTTGAAAAATACATGCATAATAACATTTACGGACGGCTTCCTGAACAAACACAAAGCTTGTAAGGGAATATATCTTACAGCGGGATCTACATAGCCAAAAAGGTATTGATTGTGTCTTGAAGGATACTTTTTCCAATAACCTTTATGGGAGCAATCTGCAACTATAGAGGTATGCGAAGGATAAAATTACATTCTTTTGATACGCTCTGTGCGTATGTACTAAAGAAGCAATAATGTTTAGTACATAGTTACAACCTTTATTAAATGTGCTAAATATTTTCATATAAATAAATCAGTAACCTACGTGATGTATTTGATCCGTTAGTACATGGTGTTGAGTACATTTTGTATATGACTGGTATATGCTTAATCCTAGCTTACGCTTAGTGCTGATAATAAACCTAGCACAAATTGTCTCGGTGCTTTTTGAATCAACAATTTACCCTTTTGTGCATTTTTATTGTTGTTAGGATTTTCATCATCACAGTAGCATTGAACCTTACATATGCCATCAAAGTGATTGACTGGCGGACCAAAGTTTAAGAGCACAATATCTCTAAGAAGGCAGAGTCAGTTCACCCTTGGCAAAAAGGCATGATTGCCTTATGTATGTCCAGTTTAGCGCCTTTTTGGATAGCAAAATTGTTGAGGTTTTTCTTGTATTACGTATTACAAAAATTACTTTCCAAGATAAAAGTGTCATTTTTGTTTGTGTGATAACTTTATTATGTGCATAGGTTTCCTTTCTACATCTTAAACAATATGATTTATATTTATGTAGTTATATTCAAAGTGTTTGGCAGAAATGTTGTTTCCTTTCTTCCACAAATTGTCCATACTTATTTCATGATATCTCTATCAGGTTTAGTTTCTGTTATTCCTTGCATAAATGTTTGTATACTGCATTATAAAGTGTAATGCATATCTATATTGTGACATTCACTTTTGATATATCACCGTAGATTGAATACTCGCTATAAATAGGTAGGTGTTTACAAGTTATAAAATTAATCGTAATAATGAACCTGTGTACAAGTTTGGGGTTATTTCCCATTGGATGGCTCAGTCAGGCGAATTCTATTGCGACTTGGGATATTGTGACATTCTTCACGTAGGAAGGATTGCGACTTGGGTCGAGTAGGAAAATATTGCGATGTTGTGCAATAAGGGTTAATATAAGGAGAGAGAGAGAGAGAGAGAGAGAGAGAGAGAGAGAGAGAGAGAGAGAGAGAGAGAGAGAG
>JAECUM010041236.1:0-10545 GCA_016617855.1 Megalonaias nervosa
GTGTGAGAACTTTATATCGATGTTTTCGAAGGTAGGGTTTTAGTCGACAATGACTTCAGTTCACTCTTGTGATATTGTACCGAAAAAATATGTATTTTTCTTTTTGATTCAATTCTCTAATGGGATGTGTGTGTTTCTGAAATATCTTATGGAAAATATACCAAACGAACGCAACTGTCGTGACATTTTTAAAACGAGGAACAAAATATTCTCTCTTACTCTTTCTATCTCTCTTCGTGTCATTTGTATTATAAATTCTCTTTCACAAGCACACACACACACACAATTTCATATAAAATGATTTCTTAGACGTTCTAATGGCATATGTTCCCATTTAAAGATACCTATTCAAAAATGTGGTCTGTAATCACAAGAACTGTTGTTTGTTTTGTAATGTTTTTCATACACTTGTAACTTTAAAAAACATTGTAGAACGATTTTTCTTCTTCAATGGGTAAAAAAAACTTGAATTGTGTTTGAGCATAACAACTATCTTAGCTTTGTGCCTGAATGGTCCAATTTTGACGCTGTAATGTGTCACGATACAAATTTATATATTTAGATCTACCATTTTCAGATGAAGAAAGTAGCATCACACTAAACCAGACCTCCTGCTTTACAGTATAAGAATAACTTGAGTAAAACCCATCGTATTCCGCACTCTTATTGTATAATAACTTGGGTAAAACCATCGTATTCCGCACTCTTATTGTATAATAACTTGAGTAAAACCCATCGTATTCCGCACTCTTATTGTATAATAACTTGAGTAAAACCCATCGTATTCCGCACTCTTATTGTATAATAACTTGGGTAAAACCCATCGTATTCCGCACTCTTATTGTATAATAACTTGGGTAAAACCCATCGTATTCCGCACTCTTATTGTATAATAACTTGGGTAAAATCCATCGTATTCCGCATTCTTATTGTATAATAACTTGAGTAAAACCCATCGTATTCCGCACTCTTATTGTATAATAACTTGAGTAAAACCCATCGTATTCCGCACTCTTATTGTATAATAACTTGGGTAAAACCCATCGTATTCCGCACTCTTATTGTATAATAACTTGGGTAAAACCCATCGTATTCCGCACTCTTATTGTATAATAACTTGGGTAAAACGCATCGTATTCCGCACTCTTATTGTATAATGACTTGAGTAAAACCCATCGTATTCCGCATTCTTATTGTATAATAACTTGAGTAAAACACATCGTATTCCGCATTCTCAATGTAGAGCCAGTACATTCTTTGTGCTATTTTGATACTGCAATGGGTCACAGAAAAAATTATAACATTTGATCTTTCCTTTTCTTAATGGAAATAAACTAACATACAGGTTTTTAAAAATAACCCAAGAATGTCTTATATACTTCGAAAACTTCTTATACTGTACTGTATGGTCTTATTCTACATTATAATTCTAAAGCCAAACATGGGTCCATAAAACCTGTAACTATCCATGATCTATTTTTACTTAGTCTAGTTTAGACTGCCGATAGAGCAAGACGTATTTTTACCTTTCTCCAGGATATGGTTTAAGCGAAATGTTGTAACACTGTAGTTTCAAGGCGTGTGCTGCAAAAACATGACATCTCTTAAATCTGAGAGTAGGTATAAAGTAAATTTTACTGCAGTCAGTCGACAATAAGTACAATACCCTATTATGAAACTGATGTATGCAAACAATTGCCCATGAACACATATAAGGCATTGTTGTCTTCAGAACCTCAAAGTAAACTCATGCTAACGTCTACTGCTGCTCAGTATAGTAATTGCCTGTGTGTGTTTGTGTAGGTTGACCATTCAAACTTAAACCCTTTCCCCATACCGTTTTGTCCCCTTAACCTTTCTTACTTAGAAACCATATTTTCCTTCAAGTGTGTAATTCCTATGTTAAATTCTCCTTGTACCCGATTGCCTATCCCATGTTAAATTCCCCTTGTAAAGCTAATGCCTATCCCCTGTTAAATTTCCCTTGTCCAACTAATGCCTATCCCTTGTTAAATTCCTGTTGTCGCCAGATCGCCTATCCCATGTGTCTGTTCTGTCCCTATTGTGCATCAAGTGATATTCTCATGTTAAATTCCCCTAACTACTTATGCATGTAAAGTTAAATTGGCCTACGAAGAAGAAAGTAATAGCCAGTAAAGAAATAATGAGAGAAAGATGTAATGATCTTGACAAATGCGTTTTTCTTTCTTCATTACGATTGGATTCTTTGGAAATACGATAGTATAAAATTCAAATGCAGCGTGTTCGTTTTTAAATAAATAGGGGGTTAAATTTCCTCAACAAACGTCATTGAAGATACCAAACATAAATAGATGATTTCAACTGCGTAATGATTTAATATTGTATTTATGAAACTCGTTGAATAATGTCCCGCTTTTGCGAGCTTTGGGATGTGCACTGTCCGTGGTACTACCGCTCGTCTTCTTGGAACGTCTTTTGGAAGAGTATTATTTTGGTTTGTTATCATGGCATTAGGATCCCATTTTAATAGGGAACGAATGATGACACTGCTTAGAGAACCACTACCACTAGTTTCAAAATTATCTGCTTTTGATTATCGATTCTTGGATTTGTCACTTGTGACAAGACTACTTTATGCTTTAAAAGTAGCGTTTAGTTTGTCGAGGGATGTGTATGATGCCTTGAAGTAATTGACATGGTCAAAGTAAAGCATCGCAAGACTTCTTTGAGATTGGCTTCTAACAAATGGGTAGGAACGTATGCAGTTGTTTTGCTACTGATGCCGTACAGCGCACGATTCAGTTTGGCTGGAAGGTGATACTGAAATTAAGTTATGTAGACAACTGTTGGACAGAAGAAATGTGAACGATATTTTTAATAGCTTCTCTCGCCGATGTGGATGTGTAAATGACAGGCCCTCCTTATCTGCTCCAGTTACGAAACAGATGGTTAGATAATTTTAAATAATCGGGAGTGGTGGGTTTTAAATTGACGAGTAAATAGGCATGAGGTATTTGAGTGGCAACGTCGTACGCATCATTCTGTCAAGGAATTCGTAATTGTTTGGCTAACACTTGTACTTGAGATTTATATATTGTACTTTTAATCCAGACCATGTAATGGGCATTGAGACTGATGGTACGAAGTTATTTACTTTGTTGAAACAATTTTGGTGCAAATTAAATGATACGGGCATTACAGCTGTCACGGAATTGTATAAATCCTTTCATTTATTAAATACATGTACTTATGTTTCGTCTTTTGTGTACAGCGATACCCGAGGGTGATTTAAAGATATTGTATAATATTTCGAAACAGTGAGTTCGGTTCATCCTATGACTCACGTGCGAAGTGCTTTCAATGGGAAAAACCGAACACATCAAGTGAACGATGTATGGCTTCATCGTCTGTGTATAAATGCCTCACAGTAAGACTAAATCTTTACATTACAGAACGTCCTGTCAGTGAGCAGTCTACTTAAGGACTTGCACATCTTCAGCTGTAGAGGTATGTGAGTTATTTATTAATTTCTTGCGTATAAGTTATAACTATTGTACAACTACGTTTAATTTTGTATATGTTCTATGTAGCTTCGGCTTACGTAGTATAACGCAAATATTTTCTATTCTTGTTTGTGACTTAGCAAGAGATTTATATTAGCAATATAAAGTTGCATTTTTAAGCAAGGTTTAGTACCATAGGATTCTTATCGGACACAGGTAGGTTCACTTCTGAACCTGTTTATTGCTTTGTAATGTTGTGCCGATAATGTAATTTGTATAGCTTAACGTATATAGCGTCATTACGTGTTATCGTATATACTCATGTCATGCATAGTACACGGCGTTAGATGTATTTTGAGCTGATCGGAGTCGACGGGGTACCAGCTGTAGAGGTAATCATAGAAGTTGACCATTGCAGCTGTAAAGCTGAACCATAACAGTCGTAGAGCTGAGTGAACAGTGTTTGCTGGTCGAGTAGCAGGTGATCGGGCGTTGCTGACCAAATTGGTGGGCGCTGATTGCTTGATTGACCAAGGAATTGAATGGTGGTCGGTGACTACATGAAATGCTGACTGCTTGTTTGTCCAGTGTGACTGGTAGCCAAGTGTGCTGGTGATGGAGTGTTTTGTGTTACTCTATGCATGTAATCTTTTAGCTCTGGGCTAATTTTGGGGTTTGTTATACCCAATGTTTTGGGACTGTAATGATATTGTGTATGATATCTGTCCCTTTGTTTTCATCATTTTACTATTTGAGTAAAGTACCTCATTTTTCCCTATTTGCGTGAATATATTTTACTATATGAATAAAGTACATCATCATTTACTATTTGAGTAAAATGCATCATTCTTTTCGTCGTGTGAAATTTCTGTAAGGTCATTTATTTGTATTTATATTTGTTGCATTATTAGGTTCGTGCGGATTGTGTTAATTTTGTCCAATATTTGGATCACATATACGGACGTATTAATCATAATTCTTTTTTTCATATAAGCCATTAATCAATAAACATTGTATTTGTATCACCTTCAAAAGTGTTCTGTTATAAATCCGAAATCCAACCAGGTTATCTTGTTACAACGACGATGCCCTTTTCGAGTAAACCAAAGTTTAATTTTTTCTTCGTCCTCTCCAAACATGTCATCGAAGATAACCAAATGTGAATGACACTCGAATCATACACAATCTCGTCGTCCTCGCGAGGAATGCCTTGACTTTCATTAGTTATTGTATAAGCCGAATCCTACTCTTTGTAACACCACACGATGCATTTGGATGGACGATCAATCAAATGGGCTTTGTACTCTTATCACACGTTTTGACAAATTCTGGTTTTGCTGAACCACTTGGTCCAGCAATCAACATGTTAAAGGAACGGCGACGACACAGCACATCGAAAGTTTGACGATCTAAATTTTTGTCATTGACCTTGAGGGAGAGGAGAAACAAGAAGAAGACGTAGAAGACGTAGACATAGCTGATGTGTTAAGAATTTACGAATTCTAAGAATAACATGGACAACACAAGAGCTTTTATGCTTTTCATACACGTTTAATGTTTTCAGGAGTTTAAAATACAAAAGAAAAACCCCACTTAAGAGCCAAATGAATAAGTGCATGAATAAGATACTAGCAAAAAATAGCCAAAGCTGTATATAAACAAGTTAATGTATAACATTTTCGATGAAAGTGTGTCTCAGGATTTCTAGGGACACGCTCTAATGTTTTCTTAGTTTCTGCAGCATTTATAGTAAAGGAATTTTTATTTGAGCCTCTATTTCACCGCACATCACATGTCACAAGGGTGTTTCGCCTTGAGGCGATACTTCTCTTAAACGTTCTTGTTTGTGCTCCTCTAAAGCTTTGACCTTTCTTGCATTTCGTTCGATTAAATTTTTTGCTGCATTGCCACATTGTAGGTAGGCCATTTCAGCTTCGGAACTCATTAAGAAGGGATGTACTTGTTGATCAATGTCTGACCATTCGAATATTTGCAAGGTAATCCGCCATTTTATACTGGTCATAACGTCTGTGTCCTGTATTCAAAGATGTAGTTGTTCTTTGTATTTCACTTGTATATTGACAAACTCTCTGTAAATCCGTCCTTTTTTCTCCAGAGACAAACAACGAATGCTTTCATTTATAATGTTCATGAAGATGAGGTTACTTTTGGTCCGACCGAAGGAAGGTAATGACAGTGTGGAGACCATATGGCATGTTCCAGTTAAGCCGAGTCTTTATATTCCGAGTTGTAGAGTGACACAGCACAACAGAAACACTTGACCTTATCTCCTTCTCCCAAGTATACAAATTCAGCTCTGGCTACTTGTTTGGGAGTAGGACCATCCATATATTGAGCTGTCTTCCCTTTGAACGTTTGGAATCGACTTGGAAGTCACAGTAGCCAGGCAAAGCTACAGGCAACGTGTATTCGTCTATGACAAGTGCAACTCGATGAAAGTGGTGGTGTAATCTGGTGTAGTTTGCACAGGCATGGATGAGATTTATTGGGTGGTACAGGCATGATATTACGTTAACCAGGAAAGCCAGTAAAGAGGTAAAGTTTATGGTATAACATATCATAGTTGTCGCTAGTACAACGGCAACGTTTACGAACGGCGTCACCTTCCATTGTGGTAGTAGTAGAGAAGCGGGCATGCAATGGTGTGGCAAGACGGGATAGTATAAGTCGGTGGGAGATAAGATTTTACATTTGATCACGCCTTCGTACTGACAAGGGTGTCAAAGAGAAAATGCAACCCATCTCATTATTCTTGCATTTAGATTCTGTCCCATGAATATGCAGATTTTTACCAAAGTTACTTTATTAGAAGTTTGATCAGCGAACATTATTTAATCAAAATTAGCCGTAGAAAGGCAAGATGCTCTATAATTAAGAAGAGAATATGTAGTCCACACCATTTTGGTTTTCTTTAAATTACCTACTTTGTAAAACAAAATACTATATCTGATTTAGAATCTGTTTTTAATCTGACAACTGTTGGTGCTGTGAACAGAAAAAGTAAGATATGTATGTCATGGCTCCTGTATTGGAAATGTGTCTCTGTGAGACAAATTCCTAGAGCAATTTATGATTACTCTGGATATTGTACTGGAACTGTGTCTATGTGTGGCAAAATTCCAATTGGATGTTATGATTGTTGTGGATATCGTATTGGAAGCTATGTGTGTCCGTGTGTCTGTGTGTGTGCGTGTGTGACAAATTCCATAACAAAGTATAGATATTGTATTGGAACCTTTGTCTGCGTGTGACATAGTTCTATATAATTATATGATTACTGTGGATATTGTATTTCAACTGTGTCTGTGTGTTATAAATTCCACTATCATGTTTTGATTACTGTGGATAATGTATTGAAAACTTATCTGTCTCAGTCAAATTCGAAAGGCTTGTTCTCCAGCATGATTATACCTACTATAGGGGCATCTCTGTTTCTTCGGTAAATTAATACACAAGTTCTATTTTACAAATGGTTTACGGCAAGTGTATTTATATTTTATGACATATGGGTTGATACACTGTATCTGACCATAATATGAATGTGATATTATAACACAAAATAAAAAAAAAATAATTATTTTACCCTTATGTTACTGCACACATACCGAATATTATATGCTGATCAGGCGTTTGATACAGCTGTGCAATCGGTATTGCCGTATCACACACCCAGATTCGAAATACTTCTATGCCGCCTTTGACGTCCTCACTTTAAAATTTTTAGATGCAGTGAATCGAAAGTTTATAAATCCCGTTTCATTCAGATTCTCGTGCATGAGGTAAAGCTGAAAGATTGTAAAAAAGCGCATGGGGGGGGGGGAGGGACGGGGTATGTAATACATACAAAACCGTATTTGTACAGAGTCTGGGGAAAATAACACGTTTAACACACACACATGTATATATATATATATATATATATATATATATATATATATATATATATATATATATATATATATATATATATATATATACCATATACATAAAAAAATAACATGTATTTAAAGTGTTGGTATAAAGCAATTTGATATACCAATACTATTGGTATATCAAATTGTGATCCGCCCATGGCGCAATAATACGCATATATAAACATTCTGGCGAGCGTCTGCAGTTGATTCTAGATTAATGATCAATTTCAGTACATTAGTCACTAGCGACGTATGAAAATAACAATGAAAAGTATTAATAATCCCCGTTTTCTAAATGAAATTAATATGGTAAACATTTTCATCACAATCCTTTCTGCTTTCTGTTCTCCCCTCCCCTCTCATGCATAACGGACAAACTGCGCAGAAATGTGGAATGAGAGAGAAAAGGAATTTGGGCTGGATTAAAACCGTGAAATAGAAATTACACCAAGTAACCTACAATAATATGGTTCGTCGTAACGATACGTGTGCACTTTCCTTGGGATTTAACTACATTGTTTATCAATGATACAAAGTTGCAAACCAGTAAATTCCTCGGATACGTGGTACACATACTGTGATATATTTAATGTTATGTTTTGTTGTTTTTTCTTAAACATTCCATAATGTTCTAAAAAATCGATTATAATTATTTAAATATGAAAATGTCCAAAGCTCTCTCTCTCTCTGTCTCTCTGTCTGTCTCTCTCTCTCTCTCTTGACCATCGTAGCAGGATACGGGCTAAAATATATGAAATGGCGAACGTAGAGGATTTTCTTTTGTGTCATCCCACGATATCTCTGGACTTATGAATGATGGTAAAAGTTAAGTCAAACCGACCAAAGGATGAGAGAGAGAGAGAGAGAGAGAGAGAGAGAGAGAGAGAGAGAGAGAGAGAGAGTTTGTGGGTCGGTTGCACTGTTGCTAAAGCAGAATAATGACTTAGATCAACTGTAAATATATTAAAATATTTTAATTACCTCTTGTTGGTTCGTCAGTTGGCTTAGTTTCAATTCCACATTAATTTCCATGCGCCGGTATCTGAATGGCGTGGCTATCCAAGTGTTGCTACTGCTCTACATTTATCATTAAAACCATCTTTCATGTTTAAATAATAAGTGTGTATTATATTGATTTAATCAATGTGGAGAAAAATAGAAACCAAGAAAAGAAAACAATCAACTTATCAATATGCAAAGGTGATTGTAAATAGCCACTAAAGGCATAGAACTACATTTTGTAGCGGACACACTCGGGGATGTGAGGAGTTCATTCAGTAGGTCAATACACGGCTGCCTGTAGTAAATCTGAACTCCGTTCAAAGGGCAAATATATGTATCTGTATGTGATATAAATAAAATATATGTACAGTATGTACGCTGTATCAATGATATACCACTCGTTGTATAAATTTTCGTTAAAAGGAAACTCAGCAAAACTTCGTTTCCTTTTAATGAAAAATTTATGCATCTCGTGGTACATCATTGATACAGCGTACATACTATATATGTATATATATAGGTATATATATATATTAGTTATATATATATATATATATATATTGGTTGCTACATATAAGTTGGTATATATATATATATAGTATATATATATATATATATATATATATATAACGCCATTAAGGTTTGGGATCAAATGACCTTATAATTCCCAATCCATTTATTTTCAGGAAGCTATCATACAAAATGTATTTCATGATAATGGAGAATTACTGTTGGAAATACTATGATCAAGTTACATTTTTCACTTTCAAAAATGTGAAAGTTCTAATTTGATTGGTGAATCGGAAGGTCAACAGAACATGACCTGCTATCAATTTCCGTCACATCCACGTTTTGATAGTGATCTGGAGTTGAAAAAGACATTCTATCTGCATGCCTTGTGCATATCTATCATTTCTAGGTCGACACTCGAATTATAGCGAGGTAAACGAAGCAAACAATGTAACCACACTTAGAAAAAAATGTTAGTTTGAATAATATAATAAACTGCGCAGTTTCCACTAAAAATAAACTAGATTTGAATGTTTTCTATTCATGCTCCCTCAGTTTAGTGTGTTTCCGTCCTTTCTCACTACAACTGGATTTTTTCAGAGACATACGGCTGGAATACAAATCAAGTGTTCCCTTGGAGAGTTTTTGAAATCAATTACACACAAGCAGTTGATTTAATATTCAGTAGGATAATGCTGCTGAGTTTCAGAAAAACTACTTCAGTAACAATAGATTTACAAAGTACGTCTCCCTTAGGGCTAGTGATGAACTGCATGAGCTTCTGCATCTCAAAGATTAAATATGCCCTGAGCGCGGTCAATATTGATATCATTGTAATTATTATAGATAAAGTGCGATTTCATCCAGATGATTGCTTCATTTTGTGTTTGGTTAGGTTTGGATTTTCACAGTACAGCATCGCATTATTTATTGTAAGAGTATTAGACTGAATTGCCTTGTCCAATGATAGACGACCCTGACTGGTACTTCGGCAGGATTCGAACCCACACGGGAATCGAATCAATCATATACAGGTAATGTATGATTGAAAATAATAATTAAAAAAATGTCCAGTTATTAGCAGTATTAGAATTTGTTACTAATTTGCCTGTCCTATGCATGACGGTTTTGCATGGTGGGCCGCCTGATCTAAGGGCGTATCCAAACATGTTGGTCCGGTTCTATAAAGCCTGTCCAATGCATGACTGCATTATAGTATATTATTGTGGAATGTTCATATGAAAGCCAGGCTCGTGGCTGCATATACGCAGACAAGAAGTTGCGTACGAAAATTTTGACATGACAAATGGTCTAGCTACGCGCCTCAAACTGATCTGTTTATGTAAATTTAGAGTACAATATCTAAATTCATATCAGTTGGTCTAGAAAAGATTTTCAAGTTTAATTTCTCACCTAAGTATCATCTTTTGAATAAAATAAGACTTAAAACATTAGTACAGCCCAAATCAAGTAAATTTTCTAAAATTCAACACTATTATTTCAAAGAATATATTACGGTTACATTCTCCTAACTGTCCCTGTATATCACGATGCATATATACAAAATTAATAGAAAAATTAAAAATTCTCTTACCGGTATGAGAGTATTATAT
>JAECUM010041237.1:0-15203 GCA_016617855.1 Megalonaias nervosa
GTTCTGGATCTCTTTTCCTTTGTAAATTTAAATATATCTTATTGCCAAAAGTGAATACATATACAAAGAGCAAATGAACTGCAAAGAAGCTATAAGTGACTCATCAGTTTCTCCCCAGTAAATATTGACACCGTTATTGACATAATTTCTGAACAATATATTATAAAGGCATGTTAAAAGACAGAGAAGGAGAGTTGATGCGCATGGTTATTTCAGCAGGTAACCTACGTCACAAGAGAATAAAGCTGCATACATTAATTAAAACAGGTTGTGTTTGTAATGTACTTTTACATCCCAAATATTATTAAAAAAAATATTTAAATATTTATATCAGCACAATATAACTCGTTGCCGAATAGGACCGTATCTAAATAAATTTGCCGTTCCGAAGGCGCAAGTGACATCATCGACGAAATTAGTACGAAATTGTTCGTATGTAAGATTACTTCAGTTATGCTTTTCTCGTGCTAACACAACAAACGTTTCTATAGCAACACGAAATAATAATGGTGCAGATTTAATATTGTTTGAAATGCCGTTTGGAACATCTGTTTGAACTGAACTAGACCTGACTGAAGCTGGAATGTCGTTCTGCATATTAGCCACTGAAGTATATAGAAATATTGCAAGAAAAAAGTTGAGTCCGGAGTTAAACTAAGTTATTGGAATGTTGAGGGGACAGCTAAAGCAGCCAAAGTTGTTCCAGAGTCACCCATTTCTGAATGCAAGATTCCATATAGTGACTTCAAATATTACATGAATTGGCGCGTTTATATACTTGGCAAAATATGTGCAACGAAAACTAAAAACAAGCTTAGGAACGTCAAATCCATCATTGGAGAGTGGCATCGGTCATAAAGGACAAATCGCAGAGATGAAGCACTATTGTACCTTTCGCATATTGGACGCATGTGCTTGACCCATGCATACCTCCTGTTGGGTTACACTCGACAAAACTGTAAACCTTGCAAGTGTCCAATGACATTGGAACATATTCTTGTCGAGCGTGATGGCTTCGACCATGTGAGACAATGTTTTTGCAATGCGATCTCATTTTAAAAATCTGATGTTATACTACAAAAAAAGATATTGGATTTTTAAAAGAATGCAGTTTATGTAATATATTTAAACATGTATTTTACGGCTATTATATGGTTGCCTTTATCTTTTATTTTATGTACCTTTCAATGCATTTTGATATCTTTTCTATCTGTTATCTTAATGGCTGCATGTGTACTTTTGTTTTGGAAGGGTTGATATTCCTAAATTTAAAAAATAATGTTTGCCTAGACATTTCTGGAATTTAACATCTAATTTACACTATATTATCACGATTGTGTTGACGTCCTGTAAAATGGAGAGGTGTATGTTATCAGATATCTGAATCTGAGAGTGTATCTTTAAATAAAACATACGCATTTAGTAGTAGTAGTAGTAGTAGTAGTTGTTGTTGTTGTTGTGTAGAGCTAAGCAAAGGTTAAGTTCGAACAGAGAAATGTAAAATCGAATTGTACAAAAGTTGAGGAAGATAAACACTGCCAAATAAATACAAATATTAGCTATAAGGAGAAAAGTGTAAAACGTAATGATGTTAAAATTCTGTAAAATGTGTATAAAGTAACATATAAAGGTAATACGTGTAAAATAATTACAATATTATTAATGCTTGCTGTATAAACCGCACTCTTCAAACGACCGAATTGTCTTGCGTGGTACATAATTGTTCAGTTTCTTCAAGCAACCCGCTTCAAACTTCTTCTGTCTCACAGGTTGGAAATCGACACACTCGACAAGAATGTACCTTACTAGCAGCAGACAGAGGCACTCTAAGCGGAATATATTAAAAAGGCATGTATTCCAGTCGAGGTTCGCCATTAGGCAGTGTCGCTATATGGCCACCTTGTTGACGTCCCGCTAACCCCATGCATCCATCCATCCATGCGATCGGCACATTACCACCTCATCTTTCCAATTTGTTCTATTTGTTCGTGGAGTTTTCATTTCCAAATACTTTGCCAAGTATGACGGATATGCTGACTTATACAATAGTATATGAAATCTTCCATTCGGAAACGGGTGACTGCAGGTCAGATTTGGCAGCTTCATCTGCGCGTTCATTGCTCTTTACACCAATGTGATCAGGAAGCCAATAGGACACATATGAGAACATCATGTTTCTGAAGTGTCTGGGATAATAACGGGTTTTCAGTTTAAGATTCGTCAAGGCGTTCAAGGTGGACGGGACTTTTAACTATTATTACAATTGTGATAATTTTTCTTGCGATCCATTTATTAAATTCAAAGTAGGAGTATATTAAGAAGCGTTATATCACGAATGTATTTAACATAAACCAATATTTCTATTGTAGACAAGACATGCACAGAACCGTGTCCGCCAGGTTACACCAGGCCATACTTAAGCTTCAAATGTGTGTAAGTTTACGTTCTATATGTTCATAAATCGGACTCTCGTTTGGGTCGGCTACCGCCGTGTGTCCTTGGCACTAAGTAACCTGTTTGTGTTCACGTGCTGTAAAACACCAAAACAAATTGCTTTTTTGGATATGTAATTGCTGCATTGGATATAGTTTAATGATTGTTGATCAAGAGGAATAACCCACCGAAAACAACTCGTTGCCTAACTGATTATCTTCCCTTGCATCACCAAAGTACTCGCACGTAATCCAAATCAAACTTGTAACTACTTAACGCGAGAGGGTTACTATAGTAGGTTGTTCGTATTACCAATTAATGAAAAGCTACGATGTTGTGCTCTGAATATTTAAGAAAATTAGATTTACACTAAAATATTAAAATATGATGATTTACTGTAAAAACTACTTGGAATAAATTTGGCTGCATTGTCCTTGAATTTATATGTAATTAAACATAATTTCAGGACTTAGGAATAAAACAATTCACAAGCACTCGTCACTAGGGCGAGTGAGTTGCACGAGTTACTCGTCGCTGTTCGCATTAGAGTCAGCCTAGTACACGTAATTAGAGTCAGCCTAGTACACGTATCCACTACACTGCTTACGGTTTACTAAAGAACCACAACTACATAATGCAAACTTGATACTAAAATGGGTCAAATACATGAAAATAATATGTTATAAAATATATTGCTCCACAGACCATACATAACGGATTGAAAAGGAAATTTATGACAGTTTATTGAAACGTTTCATTGTAAGCACGAATCTCACAAAGAAATCAAGGACTATGTGTACATCTGCAATTTCCTTGATTTCTTAGTGATATTCGTGCTTACTGTGAAACATTTCAATACTCCAAGTGTTATAATTTTCCTTTTCAGTCCGTTATCAGTATCGCACATCTTTATGACTTAGCTATAGGAGATGTAAATGCATTCAGATTTAGTCTCAAGTTGTTATTCTGCATTTACGTTGGCCAGTGACTAGCACATAGTAAAGTGTCACTAGGCCTCGCAATTTTTACCCGGTCAGGACTAGTGGATGAGTACCTTTCCTGAGCACTGTTACTTTATTACCATCCACCTTTTTGAACACTGGAAAGTCCATGTTCACACTTTGGTCATTAAAGGATGTGTATTGGCCATATGACTCCAAATGAGCACAACAAAAACTACACATTATAGTTGTTTATAACTATACATTGTAGTTGTTTATAACTACGCATTGTAGTTGTTTATACTACCCATTGTAGTTGTTTATAACTATACATTGTAGTTGTTTATAACTACACATTGTAGTTGTTTATACTACAGATTGTAGTTGTTTATAACTACACATTGTAGTTGTTTATAACTATTAGCAAAAGCTATTTTACATTGTGGTAATTGATGGTGTAACTATTTTAATAAACTAAGATTAGAACAAAATCATTATTTATCTTTTTCTTGTCTTGATACTAAATGTTATATAAAACTGACCACATTTCAAGCATGTAAAAAAATCTACTTTTAAACAACGCTTATAAATGTAAAGGTGAGCACATGAACAAAGGTCCCGACCCCACAATTATTAAATTCAAACATTAGCGATCACTGCTCGTACAGGTAAGCAACCCACAGTTTTACATGTACATGTTCAAGGGGCTATTTCAGAAGTATATATGTATATTCTTGTCAATTTTTCGTTAAATTTTAATAATTAATAAATACAGATTTTTGTTCTTGTGGTAGATGAATAATTTTTTTTGCCTATTGGTAATTACCTTAATGTAATCAATGCACTACTATCGTTATAATTAGTTACAATGCATAGTTTTTGTTGTGCTTGTTTGAAGGCATACGTCCAAAATACATAGATATAATATAATGAACTCAGCGTGAACATCAACCTTAACACCTGAATCAGATATCTGTATTACGGATAGATTTCTGGCTTTATCGGCTGAACTCAGTTCCTGTCTTTATATGAAATCAGATGGAAAAGTATCAACAAGAACATAAAGGATCTTAGCAGACTTATCTGGTTGTAATAATTTGACAAGAAGCGATGTATGTACAAATTTATTTTAAACATACGCCACTGCATATATATATATATATATATATATATATATATATATATATATATATATATATATATATATATATATTCTTATTAGAGATAAGGAGTCACTGAACATAACAGTTCTACAAACCCACAAGATATGCCCGCAATGCCAATATCAACGCCAACGCCAAAGACCACGCTAACATTTCCTTTAACAATTTCTCTTGGTAAGCAAAATTCATTATTATATTGGAAATTTAATCGTCATGCCAGCGTTTAAAGGAGAGATGATACATTTAAAGTGTTTCAGGAATACTGATGATGACAACTTCTTGGTTTTATAGTAAATTGGAGAGGAATATAGAACACAGAAGTAAATGTACCTTAAAAGTAACACGCCTCTTCACCATCATATCTCCGTGTGAGTGATTGAATGAATCTAGTAGTATTTGATAGTGTACAAACCTCCGAATATGATAAAACTGTGTAAATGATTGAATGTATCTATCAGTATTTTTTAGTGTAAAAACCTAGGAATATGCTAATACTGTGTAAGTGATTGAATGAATCTAGTAGTATTTGATAGTGTACAAACCTCCAAATATGCTAATACTATATGAACGATTGAATGGATCTAGTAGTATTTGATAATGTACAACTGAGTATAGATTTAGCTACATCGTCTCAATCATTAATTACAGGTGGTAATGTACAAACAACATCTAAATCTGCCGGAGAAACAACCAAAAATACGACTGAAAACAGCAACTCGAACGCAGTGCTCATCGTGATGGTGGTTCTAGGTACGTTGTATGCTGTGCTCGTGTTTAAGTAAATGATACATAACTGAATGTTGGCAATAATTTCAGACGATCACTATAAAGTCTGAATAAGGAATTCCCTCATTCGAACACCAGTTTAAGTGAGACCAACGTGTACGTAATTTTTTCCCCCTTTATTTTACCTAATGAGCCGTTGTTTAAAGTTTCGCTTTCGACGACAACCTCATTCGATGGAATGAATGACTGTCTTTACTTGTATTTCTAGTGTTTTGACAGAAAACTGTCACTACACCTAATTAATTTGCATGAACACGTGGAAATTTGTTGAAGAACATTTCTTCGATAATACTGTTAGAATATTGCTGAAGTTTACAACACGGTCAATGTTAGAACTAAGTACTAAATTTCACGACATGAAGGATAAAGACCGAATTTTCACCTCATCCGAATCGGGATCACTTAAAACATCCTGGATGTAAACACTGTGCTAAACTGTCCCTTTTATGAATCACACACACACACACGCACACACACACACACACACACACACACACGCATATATATGTTGGGGGGGGGTATGTGCGGGCGTCCATGATACTACTCACCCCGTTTTAGCTAAAGACCAGTTTTTAAACCCGGCCTTACAAACTATTTAGAGTAAATATTACAACTGTAACAAAACAGGAATTGTAACTGACAGCAAAGACAGAACACGATTTAAATAGTCCTATAAAGTGACAGAAATAAAAATGACAGGTACGAGAATACCGATTAGAGCTACCTTAGGAAGGCCAGTCAATGTTTCAGTGTCTTTAACAAAACTTAAAATAACGGGAGTAGACTAGAATCAAATAAAAGCAATATGAATAAATATTTGATTTGTTTTGCAGGTTGTTCAACTCTGGCTGTTATCGTAATGATAGCAGTCATCTTGAGGAGGAAATGCTGCTGTTCGGCATCACGGAAAGGTGAGTTGCCAATGTCGTCCTCTCTTTATTACTTTTCCGCAGGTTCTGTTAATGACAGGCCTGCAAAGCAGGTGTTTCTTTCTCTAAGTGGACATGATGTAGCCATTAATATTTTTTCTGAGCATGTTTGAATACATGCGTATCAACAAGTAAATGGCTACAAAGGAGAAATAGTAGATGGAAGGATAACAAAATGTGAAGTGTCAGTGATGGTAGAGCGTGTTATCCTTGATGGGTGGAGTCATAAAGAATTGAACAGTCATAGATGATGTATCGACATACATACGGACAGACATACAAAGATATAGACAGAAGGAACGACTCATACATATCGCTTATGTACACAGCGGCCATAGTAACCATGCTGGGGAGCAGTTATGTTTGCTTGTTCGCTGTTGATCAAGTTTGTATCTCAATCATCGTTTCTGTTATGTAGGGGTATACAACTCTTACGTAAACTGTATTTTTCATTCTTATGCACTTTAAAACACAGTGTTTACTTGCATTTCAGGTAAAGAAAAGGGCGATGCCCCACATCCTCTGGAAAAATTACAATGTGAATCCCAACCCATGGTCAACGCGGAAACTGACACCACAAACAACGTAGACGAGTTAAATCTCGACATGCGTTCGTGAAACTGATTCATGATCATCCAAATCTTAACAGTAGGGATGCTTGTCGTCATTACTACACGAGTCATCATCCGGCTGTTACAATATTCGTGGGAGAGGAAGTGTGGTTTGGTTTGAGGGTTTTAACGGTACTTGAAACACACTGGCTCTATTGCGCCAAGGATATGGGAGCTACGTGCCTTTCAAAAGGATATGCAGTCACAGTCGACCTTGGACGAAAAATCAGCCGCTGTCATAAATAAGATTTATACTGAAATGGTAGAGTGAAAATTAAAGCATGAAGTACAACATAGTTGTTGCATTGTATGTTAATGCTAGTGTCACACACACACACGCACAAACACTATCGGCATAAAAATGACAAGTCATTTATACAAGCAAGCATAGTCCCCTGGATACCTCCCTGTCCCGGGGACTAAGCCCTGATTCATAACTTGGAAATCGCTCATAGCCCCACCTTTAAAATATATCTCCTTGGTATTAAAAAGGAAGTTACTTTGTGCAGTCAGCATGAATTCCTTGGCCTGTCCTTACCAGCTAGGGCCCCTCGCATTGAGTCATAACTTGGAAGCCACTGCGATAATCGTTCAAGGTGGCTTAGTTGTTAAGACGTTGGACGTGTGACCAAGAGGTTGCTGGTTCGTTTCCCATCATCCGATCAGCCTGGATCGACTTTCAGATTTATTTGGAGTTGTTTTTAAAGTCGTTGGTTTTCTTTGCTCTTTGTAACTTAACTTGAAAGCGAACAATACAGAATATAGGATTAAAATAATTTGTGTAGAATGACATTAAATATATGAGATGCCATAAACTAATGCACAATACGCATGATAACCTATCAACAATAAACGTTTCAGGCACTTGAATATGGTACTACCAGCAACTATTATTTGCTATTTAACCGAATGTATCAAACTTACATTTAAAACATAGCCAGGAACTTGTACTCAGGACTGTAGCCATAACTGTCCGCAAAAAGTTTTTTTAAAAGCTGCTTGGAAATGGATATTACAAGAAATATATTATTATTAAAGCAAAGTCTTTAAATTGACATAATTAAATAGGTAAATAAACTCTGATACTTATATACGTTTATTGGTGTGGATTAGAGACACTCAGCAATAGTTTGGCTTCAAAAACCCCGCTTTTACTTCTTTTGATATTATTAGTAAATTCTCACACTTCTAAATGAAAGCGTCTTTCTCCAAGAGGTTAAAATATCCATAGGCATTTTGGAAATTTGTTTAATGATATAGTTATGCTATCAAATTACAAATCATTTATTATCACAATAACAATGGCAATAGTTTATTAGTGATGTACGTCATCGGCCCATAATTCTATCGAGCGCCATATTAAAATGAACACAGAGTGAGCAGTATCATTATGGGAATTTTGGACCTTGGTAGCTAATATAGGCCAGCATTCTATACCACGTAACTCTGCCATTAAATCACATGTGGGTTTATGAGTTAAGCAAGTGTACACGAACCAGTGGTTCGCCTTTGTCCACAAGTGATGTTATTCCACACACAGGCAAATGAACTGGTAAACATGCCGACAGACTGATCAAAATACACAATCAAACAGTTGATCTATTTTCCCTCTCTGTAAATCAATAATTTATTTTGGCTCCCTAACACCTTGGTTCTGTATCTGCTCACAATGTCGTCGGTGGTTTTCCATTTTCACCAACATGGTCTCGAACTTAGACGTGCTCATCGTTTAATCCTCGAGAGCTATCGATTAGAATTTACTAATTGTATTGAGACTGCTTTATGCCACCGCGAGATCAAGTCCTAACTAAATTATTTTACCAGTATCCCCAGGCACACCGGTTGCTAACGATACACCTCCGGCAACAAATCAGTTAAGTGTCCCGATAATAGTTTCTGTGATCAGAATTTTAGCAACACGATCAACGGAAGTCGCGACGGTGATCCCGAAAACAGCATCTACCACCATAATACACGTGTTTGTAACGAGTAGCGAGATTCTTTTAGTGATTTAATCAGGCAATTGTTGTTCCGCTTCGATTATTTTCTCACGTCGGCAACGTTGAGGGTCTATCATAGTTTTTCTGTGAATGACTTGATCGCGTAGAATAATTGCTCGAAAATCTTGCCATCTTCAGGTGCAATTCGCAAGTCTAACAAATTGTTCTTTTTTACTGGTACAACTGTCACCCTATATTATTATAGAAAATCTTTGCATGAGGAATATTTAAGTCTCCGGCGATTGTGCATCCAGGGGTCCTAACACCACGTTCTTATAGAAATAAACCAATTACACCACTGAATAATGTCTGAAACGGTCGTTCTCGTCTTCACTCCAAAACTGTTGCACTGGCAAATGCGTCCTTGTTTAATAACAATAGAGATCTTTCTCTTCTTGGCCGAGTTAATGTTGGTGCAACATAATCAACGGGAATGCAACCGGGGTGAATTTATCGGTCAACTTTACTTCGTCGTTGTATTTCGTTGTATTTAGAAACAATCCTTAGAGTGTTTTTATACCAGACTGTGTATTCAGTGACTGGGTGTTTTCACGTGCTAATGGAATGATTCTAAGCTGGCTTAGAGTTGGTACGGACACATTAGAGTGGTCCCAAATGTCGATTTCCATCCGTCACTTAGCAAGATTAAATTTCATTGCATATGAGGGTTGTTGTTTTTACGCAGATATGCATTGACAAGTGCAACAAAATCATTATTAATATTGTAACGGCCAAGCTAGGTCCTAATAATACCTCTTTGGAGTATGGCACCAGGGATGAGTATGCTTCTTATCAGCTGACTAAGGAGGGGAGAATGGAGTAAACTCGAACTCTTGATTTCTTTTCAACCATAACACCAGATGATACATTTATTATTAAACATTGAATAAAGTCAGTTCATAACCATGACAGTCTTGTTGTTTTGTGCATTAAACGAAAATAATATCATTGTCTTGAGGTACAGTATGGTATATGATAATTTCACACAAGGTCAGGGTACACATTAGCACTATACTATTAGTTCATTATATTATTACTTCTTTTGATGAATGAAAATTATATAAGAGTTACCATATTTGGATTTATTTGCAATGACGTTTACTACAGAAGAGAAAATATGACTTGACTGTAATATGTGAAATGTAAAATCTGCAAGGAAAACACTTGCTTGACTTGACACTTCAACTCTAACTTAATACTCATTTGAAGTGAATTGATATAGATGGAAGTAAATTGGCTGTCAAGTCGGTGAGGAAAACACTCACAATGACTTAGACAACTAGTAAATAAAAAAAATAGAAATTTAAATAAATTATGTTTTTATAGATTGCTAGATTAATCAAGTATTGTTGAATTGAATTTAGAATGTCAAGTTGGTGAGGAAAACACTGACAATGACTTAAACATTCTATTTCCTTAAGAACTTTGTTGGACCTATAGTTTAAGAAAAGGAATTATATCTTTGTAATGTAGAGAAACTTCTCTGCATGTCTTTAGCTTCATAAAACTAATTAAATAAAGACAAATAAATTAAGAAATAAATAAAAGTATTGGTCTGTGAGGACAACACTCACTTGATCATATAACTGAGGTTTAAATAACAAGTGATATAACAATATCTAGTTTGCTTATAAAAATAAATTAGAAGTGACTAGAATGCATATAATTTGGAAGAGAGAAAAGAATTAAAAATAAAAAAATTAATTCCTTAAATAAATATTGCTTTGTGCTTAAATAAACTTTAACAAAAAAAATTTACTGTCCAAAATACTGATTAAAGTTACGTAACTCTATAATAAACTAAACAAAACAAAATAAAAAAAAACAATTAAAAAAATAAAACTCACAATAACTGTGATGTACCTAGTTTGATCGCTGCTAGCTGACTGAACCCTCACAAGCAGCCCACAAAGCCTTATATACTCCTGACAAAACCCAAAAAACCCACAATTCTAACAAAATGCACAAAACCCACAACCAACAGAGCTCACAAAACCCACAATTTTTGTTGGAGTATTCAAACAAGCATGAGCTAGTATTGCATGTGTATATTTAGTCAATCTTCACAATGATCATTTATAGAAATTACCAACTTGATATTTTACACATTGTTAAATTGCGATTGTATAGCCCCAAGAAAAGAAAAACATCAGTTTTGTAATTCGCGGCACATACCGTGTTATGCTGTTGCTGATAGCATTGGTTCGGAAACTGTTATGCACTGTTACAATATTACCGAGGTAGACTGCATGACAGGGCAGTCAACATGTGTATGTACCAAAGAAATAAAGAAGAGAAAATCAAACTTAAATGCGATGATGTATTCAAATGAAACATCAGCGGCTATAAACACATTGAGTATGTACCTTACAGTCTTAAACGGTTAACTAGAAATAATCATTAATCACATTATCAAGGATGCCAGCCGTCGGCATCGGTACTCCCTATTTTCGCTAACTCAAAACATGTAGACTATACCAGCTAACAACTAATTGACGAAGTAAACAAAACAGAGGATCCTAGAAAATATTAATGTGAACTCATTTGAGCAATTCACTGGTAATGCACTGATTTAAAAAAAAAATCGAGACCGAATTAGGCGGTTTGTATGGTGTTTACCGTATACAAGCATGCATACCTCACTCCCTAAATGCAGGTTATTACAATATTGACATCACTTCCTAGCCAATCCAGCACCCGACGGCAAATTCCGCAAACTCCTCTCCGCGGTCAGAATCCATGACTTATATAACAGCAAATCTAATCTTAAACGCAGCCACTATTTATAATTTATATAATTTATATATTCTTTCGTCAGTGTTAATCTTAAACGAGCCTTCAATAAAATAAGTTTTAAATTAGTTGTCATGAGAACATGACCTACATAATGAATTTCTAAAGTCTTATTTTGGGCTTCAGGATTAGGATCTTCCAATGATTGTCTTTGTTGATCTAACTGAATATTAATAGACCCCCGTGTGGTAGTAGACGTGTACACAGTATAAAGAAATAATATTAGGTTCTATCAGCAAGAAGTCTAAAACTACCACTTGGATAAAATTCATCGATATCTACATCTGTTACATTAAAAAATTTATAGTTTACTCCATCAACAATCCTTACACATTTATTTATTTATCTATTTATCGTTGCCAGCTACGATCATGATATCAAAGAATTTTATATCCACATAGACTTTATTGCATCATCATCATCACTGATTAGTTACTGCATCAGTTGAATTAAGTTTCCATTCATGGCAGGTCTCCACTCTTGTCATCAATAACCGTTTTAACGTTCGATTTCGTATTTATGTTGTCATAGTCTTTGATAAACTTAACCTACACGCCAGTTCTTCTGATTCCAGCGATTTCATTGATGTCGGTTTGGTTATTTCCAACAGCGCCTCGCAGCTTCGAAACATTATTTGAATGTCCACGTTACTCGTTTTAAGTTTGCCAGTTGCCAGTTTGATCTTGGAAAATCAAAAGCACGCCATGGTCAACGTTAACAATAACCTGGCTGGTAAACTCGGTCAGATTTGCTTTGGTCGCAAACATGCTCAGATCCACATCATTGCCACTTCGGGTTGAGTAGTTTCCTAAATATTAATAGGCATCTCGTATCCTATTCAGCGTACAAGGTAAAATCAGCGTTAAAGTGCAACAAGATATCTACACAGTGACCCATCTAGCCTAGTTTGTAACCGCAGTCGAATAAAACAGTGGTGGACGACTTTATCCGCCTCTGGTTTAATAATAAGCAAATTCGAGTGGCGGTGCAACCCCATGCCAGTCAAACAACAATAGATGATTTGGTGTCAGTGAGTATGCAACCCAACGAGTTCCATGTCCTATTGTTGAATACACGTTAACGATGCCGGTTTCACTTGTATGTTTGATCATTGTTGCATGTACACTCTGATCGAGACACCTCGGAAATGCTTCACTGACTGTCCCACCTCTGACTTTGAAAACTGTAATGTCATCAAGGTATTCTTTTGTTTGCTGCTTTAATTTGATTAAGCTGGGTTTGGGTCAACCACATGGGGACAATTCCCGTTATCTCTGTAATTGTTGAGAACAGGCTGAGCACTAACACGTACATGAAAGTTTATATCTAATACAGACTGCTAAACCGTGTTTAAGTGGTCTACCGAAAATAATAAAAACAATCGGGCACAAACCAGTGAAGTTATTTGGGAAATCTGCAGACCTGTGTAAACGTTTTGAACAACGTCCATGAACGACCACAGCTTGTGATATGCACGTGCGACATAATTGTTGTTAAAGTCAAAAGCCACTCCTAAATTATTTAATGTTATTTTAGGACGGAAAAGCCCTTTGCGCTCCCGACTTACGTCTTGAAATGCTATGAATACATGTTTTAGTGTGCTGAGATCATGTTGGGTATTAATTTGGCACGAAAACTGCTGATCACAGCTTTTCATCGAGCCTGTAGTGTCTGTGTCTGTGTGTGTGTGTGTGGGTTAGAGAGAGAGAGAGAGAGAGAGAGAGAGAGAGAGAGAGAGAGAATATGTGTGTGAAATGATAGTGATGATGTGTCTCCAGGAATCATAAACGAGAAGAGATTATTACCGGCATTCAAAATGTTAGTTTCGACAACTTATCTTTGCCAGAAGCGCACTTTTGTATAACTAGAGGAAGACCTTTTGTCCTGTTACCCAATCTGTGATTGCAAGTGACTCGTATTAAATTCGTGGCTTTTGACATTCGTCAACGAGTTATCGAATAAAACGAAGGTAAGTTTAAGGTGACCAAGTCCTCGAAATGTGATTTTCTCTGCAACAGGGATAAGCGAACCGTCAAAGTGAGTGCAAAACAGTTTTAGCCACGGAGTGTTTAAAATAATTTCTTGTGATTATTTATAAAGTCTAGTATTGAAGCATATCTGTGGTAGATGTTCAATAGTATATGTTCTTCTTGATCTCTTGGTAGATTAAATGCCATCAACCTATAATGAACAATCATTTCTTGTGTTAAGGTATTTCGCTCTGTTGTTGATTTTGATGTTTAAAAATGGGTGACTGGCACTATGTTATCTTCTGGTACATCCGTATCATGAGGATAACTTTCAGAAATAATGGTACAAACTTTAACTCTAAAGTGTAAGCTTTGCAGATCTGAGAGCTACAGCTAGGTATTGGACACTTATGCCGTACTATCATGTGATGTCATAAAGTTTCTCCAGTAAAATAGGATGGCAGCTATATCTTTCTTTATGAAAGCGTTAGTTGTCAACTTTTCAAGTCTGACTAGATGGTCTGTTGTGTTTCTCTGACATCTGAATCCACATTGAAAGTAATGGATGCTAATATATCCGGGTATTCCCTTAAAGTTTCAGCCTTTTCATTTCACATTTCACTTGCTGGTATGATGCATCGCATAAATTATATAACTATACGGCTTTGGGAAACGTATACATAAGGGTTAAAGTGCACGTCATTACAATTAGAGGTTAAGTTATAAAAATGTATGTGTAATAAATGCACAAAAAGCTTAGGAAGTTAAACACTTCTAAATTACAGGAAGCCTGAAGCAATAAATGATAAAGATAAAGGTAAAAGTGTAAATATAAGGAATTACAAAACACTTTACGAAGAAATATGCATTTCAAATAAATGTAATCATGACGCACTACTAGATAAAAGGAAACGACGTTAAGAGCCCGTTAAATGTATACAAAAGCAAAAAGCTAGTAGCACTCCCATGATATATTTAAAACATAGGATCAGAATTTTTTGCATATACCGTATTCCTTCAAAAGGGACAAGGTGGTACATCATCATAAAGTCCTAAAATGAGTTAACAAGACAAAAGATTTCTGTCTCGTATGGTGGAAGTCAGTGACGATTGCAAGATATACACAACGGTAGAGGTTCAAGCTTCAGGAAGTATGCATGAATCAGGTAAATGAGTCCGATATAATATCTGAAGTCGTTATACTGAATCTTCCATTCGGAAATGGGTCATTGTGAAGCAGGCTGCATTTTATGACCTTTTTATTATACTGTATACTAACTGAACCAGGCAGTCAACGGAACTGAATACATTTTATTTTTCCGAATTGCATGAGCAAATCACTCTTCTGCTTGGTTTTGTCTTTTTTTAACGCCATTTGTCGGTTAGTATCTTTGGTGAAGAAACACCCGAGGAAATCCTAGGAAGAACTAATGACCTACGGGATGTTACTAGAGATTTTTCTCACATACCCATATTGGCCCAGCAGGGACTCGAACATTGGCGGACAGAGGTGAGATGTCAGTGATCTGTAAAGGCGAGCGCCTTAGATTTTATCCGGTAACCGGATGGAGATGGTG
>JAECUM010041238.1:0-36788 GCA_016617855.1 Megalonaias nervosa
TGCAATGACTCTGCATGACATTTGTTAATGAACAAATGCAATATGTCCAATTAATATAATTTTATAATTATAATGAATTAATCTCTTTGTGTTATTAAATTGACAAAAATAGTATTCTTTCATTTAAATCATTTATATGACTGTAAATAACAATACTCATAAAATGACACCATGTTTACTCATCCATTTATTATATATTTTCATTTGAAGTGCTGAAAGACAAAAATATTATAAACATCAGACAAAGGCCAGATCATACCCTTCAACATACCTGTCAGTTATTATTGATGGAATGGATCAAAGTAAGACATATGTTCCGCATTTCGTGTATGCCATCAAATACACCACTTCCATGTGGAAGCTTCAGACGCATCTTGTTCGTGTCATTCTACATGGAATCGGAACATATGGCTTCTTTGATATGTTCCAGTGGAGCCATTCAAGTAATCTGACGATAACAATTTTACTGGAAGTATTTTTTATGTCGAATGACAGCCTGCCCAAAGTTCTATACCTTCTAATGGACAATTTTTTCAGAGAAAACAATAACAGGTGAGGTTTAATTTGCTAATTTATGCTCCATCATATTTCATTATTCACTTGCAACACCCAAATGTTATTAATAATAATATAATCAATGCAGATGACTATAAAACAAAGATAATTATTGGAAATGTTATATATATATATATATATATATATATATATATATATATATATATATATATATATATATATATATATATATATATATATATATATATATATATATATATATATATATATATATATATATATATATATATATATATATATATATATATATATATATATATATATATATATATATATATATATAATTTCAGGTTCTCATTGGGAAACAAAGCAAGGGCAAATTGTGTAGGCAACTGATTCAATTGAATGACATGGTGCTTTTGGACCTACCAAAATATGCTGGTGAATGACCTCAGTTCGGACAGGTTGTTGAGCTGTTTGAAAGTAGAATAAAACTAAAGTGGTAGAAGGGATCTATGAGTGGTAGCTAGTCACCTTGTATAATCAGAGCTCATGGGGAGAGAGGAAGAAGAATAGTATGGACAGAAGATGTGTCACCAGCCCAGATATGGTGTTGGGGATTTAGTCTAAACACCATTGGGTCACTTACCGAAAATAATTAAAGATAAAGAAGAAGAGTACGATGCTTACCAATATGTATTAGATGGAACAAGGACATGTAAATTGGCAAATTTTGATCATTCAATAGACATATAATTTTTAGGTCAAGCTAGAGTTAAATGTTATGGATAAGTATACATGCCAACCATTACGCTTTTGACATAATCATTTCGCTTTTTCTAAATTAAATTACGCACCATGCATAAAAGTATGTGGATTACGCTGTTTCATTATCTCTTCCTTCACAGTTTCATTATCTCCCCCTCCTAAAAAATCATTAATTTGTTTTCTCATGGTTATTAACATCCATTAATTACACAGACCATATTCTAGAAAAGATGTATTTTGCGTAACTACGACAAAATGAGCATGCCTGTACTTAGACTTGCATGCAATTTCCTAAAAGTATTTTGTTCTCTTTATAGCAGCTGTTATATTTCCAACAAACATTCTGGTTTCTTCTTTCAAAATTTTGACCTAGGATTCTATTTGTAGCAGCTGTATCGCTTAGTTACGAAAGAACAGGCTGTATCGCTTAGTTACGAAAGAACAGGCTGTATCGGTTAGTTACGAAAGAACAAGCTGTATCGCTTAGTTACGAAAGAACAGGCTGTTTATTTTTAATTTTTAATCTTTGCTCGCAGATTCTTTGTTTTAATTCATATTTGGTACAAAACTAGTCTGTCGGTATTTGCATTAAAAGTCAAGTCAGACGCGGGTGTTAGAGGAAAACTGTTTTTCAAAACATTTCAGAGATGAATTAGAAAAAGACAAATAATAATAATAATAATAATAATAATAATAATAATGGCTTTGTTTAAAGAGGGTAACATAATTAGTTAAGAACTAATCTACCTTGAGGCTTTCATACAAAGGAATTTATTTATTTTACGTTCACATCTGAAGAGACTATGTATATTGGGTTTGGAAGAAGGAAATAGAGTGGGCATTCCTAATCTCAGCAGGAATAATATTCCAGAGCAATGTTCCAGAGTATTGGAAACGTTTTTACAAACAATTCCTTATTTGGTTTGAGAATTTTATACTGCTTGGTAGACATGGATTGCAGGTGGGGAGTGTTGCCAGGTAGGTCATACTGGAATAGGTCATACTGGAATAGTAATTGTAAATATTCAGGAGCATTATTATTGGATAACATGTACGTTAATTTATCATTTCTCAAACTTATTCGGTCATTAACAAGTAATATTATTACCTTTCAAGCTAAAATTTCATTGCTTTCTTTCTGGATTGATATGAGCCCAAATGTACTTTTT
The DNA here is from genome assembly GCA_016617855.1 of Megalonaias nervosa. Lineage (NCBI taxonomy): Eukaryota > Metazoa > Mollusca > Bivalvia > Unionida > Unionidae > Megalonaias > Megalonaias nervosa. Next base: position 2,454 of record JAECUM010041238.1, read on the forward strand.
TGAAGATGTACCAACTTTGCTATGTTTGTATCATTTGAGTTACCACATTACATTAATCTAAATAGGGTTGTATGCAACTGTTATAAAACAATTTTATGTGCCTTTCAGGGAGAAAGTGTCTTATCTTAATGAGAAGCCATAAACTTGAATTGACTTTTTCTACTGATTTGTTTGATATGTTCAGTCCATGATAGATTATTATCTACCAAAACACCGAGAAGTCTATCATGACAGACCATTTGCAAATTTTTATCCTTCCATGTCAGATATAGTTCGTCACTATCAAGATTTGTCATTTCTTGCCATGTTGAGATAAGTAATATGTTGGTTTTACCAGTATTTACCACCATGCCATTGCATGTGCACCAGTTGTCCAGTTTGTTTAGGGCATTTTGTAAACACATTTTGAGTTCATGCTTTTGGTTTTGGCTGTCAGACAATGTTGTGTCATCTGCATAGTGATCTGAAGATAATATTAAATCCCTTAGGACAAGTGGTAGTCATTAATAAATAAAATAAATAGTAACTGACCTAGAATTGAGCCTTGTGGTACTCCATATCTAATTGTTCCAGGTTCTGATAGAACATTATTTATATAAACATGTTCTGTTATCTCACTTAAGTATGAATTAAACCATCTAACTGTGCTTTCATTACATTGGTAGATTTTCAGTTTCTTCAAAAGGATTTCATGATCCACCATGTCAAAAGCTTTCCTGAATTCTATTAATACAGATCCTATTATTCTACCTTGGTCAAGTAATTGAAGCCATTGATCAGTTTCGGAGATCAAGGCAGTCTCACATGAATGTTTCTGTCTAAAGCCTGATTGATTAGGGTGTAACAGCAAGTGATTGGTTAAAGAAGACATGAATGAGTCATGGACATATATTTCAATAAATTTTGACAAGTTTGGTAGTATTGAGATTGGCCGGTTGTTATCAGCATAATCCCTAGAACCAGATTTGTGAATAGGAGTTACTTTTGCAATTTTCCATATTTTGGGGGCAGATGAGGTTGCAATACTTAAATTGAATATGAATGTTATGCTGTCTAAATTAAAAAAGGCAGAAGATTAATGAGTCGTGGACCAATCTGATCTAGTCCTGTAGCTTTCTTGATATGCAGTTCACTGAGACGTTTTTTAACAAAGGTTTTAATACTGGTGGGATAGAAAAACATATCTCGTTAGAGATTTTGTGCTGCAGAACCTTTTCAGTTCATTATTTTTTTTTATCACTGTTTCTTTCAATTTTGTGGTAATGTCGGTGAAAAAATCATTGAAAACATTTGAAATGTCAGTGTCATCAGTGACTATGTTGTCATTTACCAGAAGTGAATGCATTTTATTTGTCTGGTTTTTGTGTTTTCCTCCAGTGAGTTCATTGCAGACTCTCCAAATGTAGTTTGTGATGCTCTTTTTTGGCTTCAAGCAAAAATTGATAATAAGTATTTTTAGCTTTTTTAATCATAATTGTTATTTTATTTCTCCATTCTTTATATTGTGCATGATTTTCCATAGCCTTGAATTGGTCTCGTGTTATCATAGCACCTATGATTTCAGTAGTAAGCCAATTAGGTGGATTTCATTCTTTACTCGATGTACTTTCTGTGCTGCATGCTTAGAGACTACATCCATAAATAACTTGGTCGACATCCTCAGAGCATCATTTATGTCAACCAAATTTTGGATCATATTCCATGGAACTTTATATAGGTCACTGAGAAATTGTTCTTCATTAAAGCTTTTGAACGATATGTAAGTGATAGTTTTGTGTGTATTTTTCTTATTTCTCTTGCATTTAACCTTTCTTGTCATGGAAGTAGGATAGTGTTCATTAAGACCAACATTCGGTACATTAACACAAACCACATTGTCTGGTAGGTTGGTATAAATGTGATCAATAAGAGTGCTTGATTTTTCTGTTAGCCTAGTGGGCTGATTTACCAGCTGGACTATGCCTAATGATTCAATAAATTCATCCAGTTGTTCCATATTTGAGTTTTGAGAAGGTCTTTGCTTATATCGCCAAGTATAAATGAAATCAAGTAGGAATGATTTTGCATTATTTTGAGAAATTTCAAAATACTCTCAATTTCATGTGACTCAAAGGCAAGTCACCTTTCTGCATTTACATCTTCCCTAATGTATATAACAAGCCCCCTCTCCTCGCTGTCTCTCTGTCCCTGCGTTATCGTAGCCTTGAGAGTGAAATAGATTATCATTGTGGTTAGCATTTAATTTGGTATCACTGAGCCCTACAACATGTATATTATTTTCCTTTGGAAGACAACATTAACTTAATCTGGTCTATTTGTTTCCACTATACCTTGTACATTTAAGTAACCTATGCTAAAACCTTTTGTACTTAGTTTTATATCTATTATATGTATGCCATCATGCAATGGGGTACTCAGTGCGATTGTCTCCATACTACTTTTATCGTTCTGACACCCTATTTCTATATTTAAATGTTCATATATATTAGCGTATGCAAAGTCAAATACAGACCATGAAAATCCGTTAACTTTTGCATTAAATAGTTATAGTCAAGAGTCTCAATAGTTTCATTTAGGTTTGTTATAAATGAAGCACTGGCATTCCCTTCTTTGCCAGGTTCCTAGTATTGATAATAAATTGATTGACAGAGTCTTTGTTTGTGTCCAAATTTATGGCATCTGAATCACTCAGTCTGTTTGCCATGATGGCATACCTGTGTCACATGCCCAGTTTCTCCACAGTGGAGACAGTACTCTTCATTATAGTGCCTGAAAATGGGGGCATACATGTTAATATTTCTCAGTAGCTGAGTGGTTCCTTTTCTACTTAAATGAATTTTGACTCTATGGTAGAGGCTTATTTTGACATCCTGGAATAATCATTTCAACGATGAATACATAAATTATATAATACAATGTTGCATTCTAGGGCATGCCCATTTGCAGGCAGTGTGGAAAGGATGTTAATATTATTCAATTTGGTAAATTGTATGTGGAACAGCACTTGAAATCAAATAAATGTTGAAGTTTTTTAATGAGTTCTTAATATAACAACGAATACCCTTAGCGGTAAAGATTAAGTTAGTCCTTTGTTCAAACGGATTTTATCATGGTTGCAAAATTGCAGAAAATATGCATGTGCAATAGCAAAATCATCTAATTCAGTGTTTAGCTGAAGATATTTCACTTACATTTGCAGAATTCATGCAAATTGGACCGTTTAATATTGAAACAGACAGTAGTAGTGATTATGATGAAAAAAGTTGAACTCGGCCTGTGTAAAAGACTTTGACAACGAAACGGGCAAAGTCAGGTTGTTCTTGTTTCATTACCGGAATTAACAGTAATATTCAACTGGAGACAACATTTTTGATTTGCTTGATAATGTTTTGACTAAACATGATATAATTTTGCAGAACTGTATCTAGTTTTCAGCTGATAATACATTAGTGCTGACTTGAATTCAAAACTTGAGCTGCATTCTATATTTTGAAAATTGTTGTCTCTGTCATTGATGTACCATGCTGCAGGAAAGGCTGCCAATGACTTAAAAGGAGATTTCCTGAAGTATCAAGTTGGCATTATACCTGACAATGTACTTCATAAGGACAGAGCTGATGCGCAATGGCACTATAGTTCCTAAAATTGGTTATTGGAAATTGAAAAATTTCAAATTCCGAAAAATAAAATAATTTCCGAATTTATTTAATATACCATATGTGACCCCATGTCGTCCCCTATCACTACTTTGGAAGATTTCCGATAAGCTTATGGATGTCAATATACACTCACGACACTACATGCAGCCTCCAAACCACAGATTTCGTTGTATCCGAAGGTCTTCACTGCTCGTGTCCACATAGCAGTGTCGGTAGTATATTTATTATAGAGAGCGGCAGACTAAGTTGTAGGCAGAGGTGACAACTCTATTGCAGATGACGCTTTACGAGTCCTTATCTGCGTCTTTTTTTGGCACCGCACACCTCACACATCGATCGGGCCATCGGAAGGGTATTTCTGGTGGTTAACTCCTTGGGTCTATACTCTAATAATAGTCCCAGCGACACTTGCTAACAGTTGTATGATAAACCCTTATTATTTTATAAGCCTATAAGCGGAGAATCTAAGGACAAGTCCTTTTCTAGTAGCATGTTTAACTATAGATTTAGCTTGGCGACTTGTCAACTTATGTCTGTAAGGCCTTGTTAAAAGCTTAGCTAAGTTTAATCGATATTGGACTTTTATGTTGAGCCGCCGTAGGTTTATTATTTTGTTGCAACTGCGAATGTATATTACAACATATGCTGTTATTTTAAGTTTTTTTCACGATAATCAAATGTGATGTTACAAGATCGCGTTAATTTTTGCATTCAGTTTCCAATTTCTGCTTTTTATGTGGATCCAGTGACACTCGATAAGCTGCGACAAGACCCATTGCAAGCAATACCGAGCCAAGTACTTTTGGTAGAAAGTTTTGACGAACGAAATATCACTGCAGCAACGTAACCATCTGTGGTTCTAGAACCATTTTGTGTCTTTCCATTATCTCCCATTTTACTCTTGACTGAGGAATTCTGTATTCTGCAAGATTGTTGTCAGTGTCCAGTACTGTGACGTCAATTCCCATTGACCATATACGTTTATAATTCCCCATGTTAAGGTCCCATTCGACCCCATAGTGCAAACAATCAAATTTAACATAAGAGTCTACGTGAACCTATAAATGTTGACCCCATAGTGCAAAAGACCAAATATAACATTAGACCTTATGTGACCCCATGTCGTCCCCTATCACTACTTTGGACGATTTCCAATAAGCTTATGGATGTCAATGGCGCCACATAGTATTATACACTCACGACACTACATGCAACATCCAAACCACAGATTTCGTTCTATCCGAACTTCTTTACTGTTCGTGTCCAGATAGCTGCGTCGGTAGTATATTTTTTATAGTCTGAGGCAGACTAAGTTGTAGGCAGAGGTGACAACTCTGTTGCAGATGACGCTTTACGAGTCATGATGTGCGATTCTTTGTTACCGCACACATGAGGCGAGTATTTCTGGTAGTTACCTCTTTGGGTCTATATTCTAATAATAGTCCCAGCGGCACTTGCTAGCAGTTGTATGATAAACCCTTATTGTTTTATAAGCCGATACGTGGAGAATCTAAGGACAAGTCCTTTTCTAATAGCACGTTTACCTATAGATTTACCTTGGCGACTTGTCAAATTATGTGTGTAAGGCCCTGTTAATGCTGCTTAGCTAAGTTTAATCGATATTGGTCTTTTATTCTGAGCCGCCGTAGCAATATAATTTTGCTGCTTCTGCGACTGTATATTACAACAGATGCAGTTATTTTATGTTTTCTTACGTCTTCTGTTACAATAACCACCTGGTGATGTTACAAGATCGCGTTATGTTTCGCATTAAGTTCCATTTTCTGCTTTCTATGTGAATCCAGTGACAATCCATAAGCTGCGACAAGACCCAGTGGAAGCAATACCGAGCCAAGTAGTTTTGGTAAAAAACAGTTTTGACGAACAAAATATCACGCCAGCAACGTAACCACAAGTGGTTCTAGAACCACTTTGTTTATTTTTATTATCTCCCATTTTACTCTTGGCCTTGTTATTCTGTATTAAAGTGGTTTAGAAATTTTTACAAGTCATTTTCGGCTCGACGATTAGGTTTAATTTTCTACTAAGTCCGTCAAACATCACAGACTGATCTCAGGTCAGCAAAGCGTACCACAAATCATCCGAACCAGGATTACCAATAGTCCATCCAGAGTCTTTGAGAAGCTCGGAATGTTTGGAAATGGAAAATGGATACAACGACGCGAAATGATGCGCAGACACCTGCGTGCCAATCTCTGTAATGGTATCTTTGCATCACCTTGACGGACATAATGTACGCACGTAAGTAAATTCTCGTCGCAGCAGGAAAATGACACAAATGTTTTAGTTCTGGATATCTTATAGAATTTAGACGAACGTGGATGTGACATAGACTCAAATTATCGAAAACGTGATTGTTTTCGGTCTGATTTTCACGCAATGCCACTAGATAAAATGTCACAAGAAGTACCTTGGATGATGCTGCCTAGATTTGTATCCAATCTCTACGACGTCGTTTGCTGAGAATGACCAAACTGCTGCGTGTTAATCAGATTTGGCTCAATGTTGAGTTTATTGGTCAATCTGGCCAGTGTGGATGCTAACTCGAGCATGTAAGCAGATGAAGGTGTAACTTTGGACATCCATAATGTTAGACACACGTTGGTAAACTGACCATTCGCTACAGCTCCAGCTCCGTCTTTCTTGTATATGCACTAGGAGGAGAATCTCTCTCACGCGAGAGTATCCTTCACGCGTCTAAACACTGTTTGTACATCACAGCATATACCAAGTGTACTGCTAAGAGGAAGCAGCAGGAAAATGTTATGACTAGAATGGGTGAGAGTATGCCGTGAGGCAAACTCCACATTGTCCGTACCTTCACGTGCCAAAGCAGCATTAGCGGCAGTAACGTTAGCATCATTAGCGACATCATCCGATGCATGTCATTTTGGGGAATTTAGTCTTAGAACTTACTTTACTTTACTGTAATCCTCTTCGTGCCTAGTTGGCACATAGGGCGTCCACCGCTGCCCTCCATCGGTCCCTGTTCTGTGCCACTTTCTTTGCTTCTCCCCACGATAGTTTCACGGTTTTCAGCTCGGCATCGAGTGTTCTTCTCCATGTGTTGATAGGGCGTCCTCTATATCTCTTCCCTTGGGGATTCCACTCTAGGGCGTGCTTCGCGATGCTACTGATGCCTTTTCTCCAAGTGTGACCCACCCATCGCCATTTCCTTCTAGAGATGGTTACAGTGATCGGCTCTTGCTTTGTCCTTTCCCAGAGTTCTTCATTGGACACTTTCTCAGGCCACCAGATGCGAAGGATCCATCTCAAGCACTTGTTGATGAAGACTTGGAGCTTCTGGTCCAGCGCCTTTGTTCGTTTCCATGACTCAGAGCCGTAGAGCAACACTGTCTTCACATTGGTATTGAATATGCGTATCTTGGTGTTGAGGCTGAATTTCTTGCTGGTCCAGATTGGCTTGAGCATGGCGAAGGAGTGACGTGCTTTGCGGATTCTGGCTCTGATGTCCTCGTCTGTTCCTCCTTTGTTGCTCACCTCGCTTCCAAGATAGGTGAATACTTCAACATCATCCAGTGCTTGTCCTTCCAGAGTAATGGTGTCTGTTTGCTGAGCATTCATGCGCATAGACTTGGTCTTCTTGCCATTGATGGATAAGCCTATTTTGCTAGCAGTTTCTTGTAGCAGGATCGTTTTCTTCTGTATGTCTCCCCAGGTATGTGACAGAAGGCAGATGTCATCAGCAAAGTCCAGACCTTCGAGCCTATTTGTCATGGTCCACTGGATCCCCATCGGTCTGTCAATGCTTGTTTTCATAACCCAGTCGATGACTATAGAGAAGAGCAGAGGAGAGAGAAGGCAGCCTTGTCTCACTCCGGTAACAACCTCAAAAGCTGGTGAAAGAGTGTTGTTGTGGATAACCTGGCAGCTAGTGTTGCTGTAGATGCTTTGCAGGACTTCCACGACCTTCTCTGGCACTCCATAGTGGCGTACAATCTTCCACATCGTGGCTCTGTCCACCGTATCAAAAGCCTTTCGGAAGTCTATGAAGTTCAGATACAGTAGTGACCGCCATTCCAGACTCTGTTCAATGATTACGCGTAAGGTCTTAATTTGCTCCGTGCAAGATCTTCCTGGTCGGAACCCGCTTTGCTCTTCTCGCAGTCTGTCGTCTATCGCCTTCTGAATCCTTCCCAAGATAAGTCGAGTAAACACGTTGCTGCACATTGAGAGAAGCTGGATGCCCCGCCAGTTGTTACAGTCCACAGGGTCCCCTTTCTTTGGCAGCTTCACGATGTACCCTATGCTCCATTCTTCCGGGATCTTGCGCTGTTCCCATGCTCCTTGGACCAGGTCGAAGATTACTTCAGCTGTCAGCTGCGGGTTTGCCTTGAGTGCCTCTGGTGGGATGTTATCCGGTCCTGGTGCTTTTCCTCGCTTTGTCTTTTTGATAGCCATGATGATTTCCTCCATTGTGAATGGCTCCAAGTTTATATTCAGATCCTCCCCGGGTTGGATGTCTGGTGGGTCTGTTACTGGAGTTCCGTTGAGGGTATCCTTGAAGTACTCTTGCCAGCGTTCCAACTGCAGTTCTGGGTTGCTGATGACATTTCCTTCCTTGTCTTTCACTGGTTTCTGCGGGTTGGTGGTCTTTCCAGCTAGGAGTCGTGTTGTGTGGTAGAGTTCCTTCAGGTCGTTTCTTCGTGCCGCTTTCTCGGCTTCAGATGCCAGCTCTTCTATCATAACTCTCTTATCTTTCCTAGCACTCCTTTTCACTCGTTTGTTCAGCTTGTTGTATCTCTCTTGCAAGCCTTGCTTCTGGCCTCTTGTCCTCGCTTGATCCAGTTTCGGCTTTATTTCCCTTCGCTGCTCGATTTCCTGGATGGATGCTACTGACAGCCAAGGTTTGTACTGTCTTCTCCTTGTCCCAAGTACTTCCTCACACGTGCCAACAATGGTATCCTTTAAGCGTGTCCACGTCTTTTCCAATCCCGCTTCTGATACCTCCTGGAGTGGTCCGTGTTCTTCCTCGTCGCTTAGGTCGGCAAGAGCTTCGAAACGGTTCCTAATTGTGTCCACAAAGTTTCTATCCAGGTTTTTGTCCTTCAGTTTGGAGACATCGAAGCGCCGTTTCCTTCCATCCTCCTTCTTCCCTTTTGTGATCTTTGCCTTGAATTTTCCGATGACGAGAGAGTGGTCTGTGTTGGCATCGGCTCCTCCGTATGCCCTGACATCCTGCATGTCACTTCTCCACCGCCTGGAAATCATCATGTGGTCGATCTGGTTCTCTGTCGTCAGGTCTGGTGACCTCCATGTCACCTTGTGGATTCTTCGATGCTCAAAGAGCGTCCCTCCTATAACCAGGTCCTTGTCCTGGCAGAATTCAAGAAGATTTCCGTTTTCATTTCTCTCACCACACCCATGTTGACCCATGGTAGCCTACTCGCATTCTTTTCTCTTTCCCACTTTGGCATTGAAGTCGCCCATGACTATCACCATGTCTCTCTTAGGGACCTTCAACATTGCACTCTCTAGCTGCCCGTAGAATTCTTCTTTTTTCTCCCACTCTGCAACGTTGCTTGGTGCATAGCACTGAATGATGGTGACCTTTTGAAAGCGTGACTGAAATCGGGCTGTCAAGATTCGCTCATTGATGGGGTTCCACTCTAGCAGGCTTCTCTCCGCACGCTTAGTCAGCATTATGCCCACACCATTCCGGTGTTCGTCTTTCTCGTTTGGCGACCCCGGGTACAGTAGCACATGCCCTGTTGAGAGGGTGGTCATCCCTGCTGTGTTCCATCTGACTTCATTCAGTCCGAGTACGTCTATCTTGTACCTGTCGAGCTCTCTGGCTACTTGTGTCGCTTTTCCTGTCTAGTACAAAGTCCGTATGTTCCATATTCCAATCCGTAAAACATGCTTTGGGGACAGGAGGTCACTAGTGGCCTCCTCTCCCCGGGGTCGATTCCGTCTAGGATCCGTCCGGCTTTCTTCAGCGGTTTTCGTTTCTGTAGCGGTAGGGTGTTTTACGTGGCTGGGTTGCTAGCCCCGCGCACAACCCTCCTCCTCTTTCATCCGGGCTTGGGACCGGCAATGGCGGAGTTATTTAGTCTTAGAAAGACCGATTTAAATGTAGGAAATATCTTGAAGGGAGCCTAGGATCAGCATAAAGTATGCATATAGACATACAATGAGACTGATAAATAAAGTTGTGTTGTTTTTGATATCTTACTTACGTTATTTTATAAGAAATGAGTAATCAAAGGGTTACAGCATAGAAATGTTTGAAAGAAATCTTATGCTGGATTAGACGTATTGTCATTTAATATGTGGTACAAATGGTACAACAACAACTATGTGGTGATTTTAATAATTTTATTTGCGTTCGTATTTACAATTGTATTAATATCAAACAGACAACAAATACACATATTAAGAACTAATAATGTTTCAACAACTGTCCTTGATGATGACCTCAGCCTCAAGGTGGGAGATGCTTTCAACAACTGCTATCATGTGTATCAGTACCTTGAAGTTGATTAAGAAATACAAGCTGCTTTAAAATATTGTATCAAGCTTGAGATCGTGATCTAGGTTTCCAAGTACTGTATTCAATCTAAATCAATATTCATGTCAAGATGTACGGTTAAGACTCTTTGGCATGAAAGTCATCAACAGAAAAGATTGAAAACCAACGGTTCTGTAAAATAAATAATAAGTGATTATTTCCCTACAAAACAAAGTGAATATTGTGTGCGTGTGTGTATGTGTGTGTATGATTTGGATTTGTAACATGGCCTTAAAAATTTTTCAGTCATATCACTACAATGTTGGCAGTGGCAGTTTATAGTGATGTACAAAACTGAGGCATCATGCCTCAGACATGTGGCATGATGTCCCACCCAGTCACAGTATCCTGACACCAGTCCAACCAGTCCTAACTCTAACTTTAATGCTGAGCACCGAGCGAGGCAGCTGCTAGTACCAATCTTTTAAGTCTATGGTATGATTCAGCCGGGGTTCGAGCCCTAGACCTCTCGAATCAAAGGTGGATGCTCTAAACACTTAGTCCACCGGAATGCTCAAAGTGAAAATGTAGAAAGGACTTTGAGTATTGTGGATTAAATTGCAATTCGTCCGCCCAGTTATATCACAAGTCCAAAAGTATAGAATATTCAAAATGAATTCCAGTTGTGTTCTGAATGAATTCCAATTTTGAAAGTGCTGATGTAGCAACAACCTGGAATAGCCTAGAGTAGTGTTGACGTGCTAACATCTTTATGAATCACAATGATGTTATCCAAAATGTCTGTTTTAGATTTGTTTGTGTGTATTTACATTAATAAATATTGCATGCATTCCTTGATGACTTTTGGTTTAGTATTTTCCCTCCTTGTTTCAAATATATTTTGGTTATTTTTATTGCATTTCATTATGAATTATTATAACGTAAATCTGGTTTCAGTTTTAGACATAATCCAGACTACATGTGTAGTTATCGAATATATAAAATCAATGTTTTCATTTATTTATTGTTATAGTATTATGAGTTTGTGTTTCAGCATACACTGTGAATCTATTATTGGTTTCCTGTACATTGTATATATTACATCTGGTAAAGATAACAAGAATATATGATTTACTTGCAATTAACAACCAGTAAGGTGCTATAACATCTTATATCACATCTAGTCTAGCTAACAAGGAATATTCTGTGAAAGTGCTGATTTGAGTTGCAGGACGGATATTTCTCATAACAAGTTTTATGAACGTTGATTCATAACTGTTGTACAGGAATGTGTACTGTTACCTACACTCTTCAACATTTTCCTGGAAAGTATCATGGAGGATGCTTTGCAGGAGAGCAAGAGCGCTGTCACCATTGGAGGAACAACAATCACCAACCTTCGCTTTGCAGATGATATTGTCTGTTTAGCAGGAGATGAAAAAAACTGGATGACTTGGTCGTGCGCCTCGACACAACCTCCACAGGATACGGTATGTAGATTAGCGCCGAAAAAAAAAACGAAACTGATGCCAAACAACACCAACGGCATCAGTGCAGAAATAATGTTCAGTGGACAGAGGCCGGAAATAGTCACAAGCTTCAAGTACATGGGATCAAATATCACAGATGAGACCTCCAACCAGAACAACTTTACAGGATTGCCCAGAGAACAGAAACAATAACGGGGTTGAGACCAATATGTAAAGATACAAATATTGCTTTTGGGTCCAAATAAGGTTGCTGCGCCCGATTGTCATATCCAACTTTCTGTATGCTTGTGCAACATGGACGCTCATATTAGATCTACAAAGAAGGATTCAAACCTTCAAAATAAGATGATATTGTACGATTTTGGGCATTTCATACATTGACCCGGTAAGCAAAGAAAGAAGTCCACAACATAATGTAACCAGCCATCGGATCATATGAAGACCTCTTGACCAATGTAAAAATTATAAACTGAAGTGGTACGGTCATTTCTCAAGATCGTCTGCACTGGCAAAAACAATCTTGCAAGGCACATCGCGAGGATGCAAAAGAAGAGGCGGACAGAAGAAGAGGTGGGAAGACAACAGTAAGGAGTGGACAGGCATGTGATTTGAAGGTTCCCAAAGGGCAGTAGAGAACAGGGAAATATGGTGAGAATTGGTTGTGTGGGGGATTGAGGATGTGTGTATGTGTGTGGGTGGGTGTGGGTGTGTGATTTAGTTTTTTCACGTAGCTTAAAATATTTTCAGTCATATCGCTACGATGTCTCCAGTGTGACGGTTTTTTTTATAAAGGGTAGTAGAGAACAGGGAAAGATGAAGAGAGTTGGTTGTGTGGGAGGTGAGGGTATGTGTGTGTTTGTGTGTGTGTGTGGGGGGGGGTGATTTAGTTTTTTAACGTAGTTTTTAAAAAAAATTCAGCCATATCGCTACGGTATCTGCAGTGACAGTTTTTTTTTTATAGTGATGTTAAGCACTGGGGCATCATGCCGCAGATATGTAGCATGATGCCCCACCCTGTCACATTATCCTGACACCAGGCCATGCTGACACTAACCTTTAACCGCTGAGCGCGAAGAGAAGCGGCTGTTAGAACCATTGTTAAAATTCTTTGGTATGACTCGTCCAGGGTTCGAACCCGAGACCTCCAGCATACGAGGTGGACGCACTACCACTAGGCCACAGGAGCGGTCCAAATTGGTTGTAAAGTCAACTGTGGTGCCCCACCGACCTCTTGGGTTAGGGGATTAATGTTGCTGCTGCTGCTGCTGCTGCTGCTGATGATGATGATGATGAATACAATTTAAACAATATACTACATGTACCTAGAAAATATTTTGTAAGATTTAACTTCACCACCTATCTTAAAATTAACTTGAACCTGAAGAAAGTGTTAAAAAAAAACCTAATTATCTGGTCATATAATTTTGCTAACTTTGCCGATAAATAGTTTCAGAAATCTGACACACCTTTAGGTCTCCCATCTAATATATAAAATACATTATTGTCAAAAACCAATGCCACAAAATTATTTGTTGTCTTATTATTCACGTAACTTTCCCAGCAAAAGGAATTTAACAAATGTCTCTATTAACATTCTCCATTATACAAAGGCACAAATACTACTAATACAGAATCACTTGCTTGCTTGCTTTCTTACTTACTTACTTACTTACTTCCTTACTTACTTACTTATCTTCAATTTTCGACCTGTGGGACAATTCGGCCATGTACGTCGAATTAGAAAAACCAGCTGCTTGGCTTGTTTATATCGCTTGACACAGTCACTCAATTTCTTGAGAAAGAGCGCAAAAACTCGGAATTCCGAATTGTTGCATTATTCCAAGTTGGAGCCAAATATTTGGCCATAGAACACAATTAATTTTACTATATATTCTCTACATTTGTTTCTTTGTACTGAACTTTCCACTGTGTGACAATCAATACAAATCATATGTTAATCAAAACTACCTTCAAAGGTGACTTCACGGTGAAGTTCTTTTCAAAGGTTCACCGGCATTGTTTTGAGAGGCTGGATTGTAAACATTGCAACATGCAATGGAACACAGATTTCACTTTCGGATCATCACCAAGGCCTTATTACGCACTGTGCACTGTCGCCGAAATACACACAGAGAACCACACCATAAGCTCATGTTCTCAAGAATAAACAATTACCTTTAAGTCCCTACCAAACATGCACAAATAAAACTCTTCTATCACCACCAAAATGAGAGAGGAAAAAATGTTCTAAAAATAGATTGGAACTACATTCGTGGGCACTGAACAGGAAGTACTAACTGTGACCCGATTCCATCTCTTTCGACATGAGTTTAATTCAACGTGGAAAACTTAGCACGAGATTACACAAACATAGATTGCTAGATAATGGAAAGGAAAAAAAAAACCATTTAAGTGTGAAGTGTGTGATGAAATGCAGAGGAGTCTGACGTTTTATCAATAAAGTACGACGAAATTTTTGACAACATGAAATCACCTTATCGGTATTGTAAATGAACACAAGGGGTGCAAGCATGACCACAACCATCCGTTCGATTCGACTTTTCTCACGCGTCTTTTATCGCTTCAGAATCGCAAAAAAAACTGAAAAACTACAGATATCCATTCAAAAGACAGTAACGTACCAACGCATTCTGCCATTCTACCAAGGGCTGAATAACATGAAAGAAATTTCACGAGATAAAATGTTTAACTTGCTTTTTATTTCAGAATGTTTCATATGATAATTATATATACATTTCCACAACAGAAATATGTAGTTAAAGTTCGGATAGTAGAAATAACGGTTGATGACGTCATCATGCTTCAAATATTAAAGCCTAGACGGATGCTGGACCAGGTAGATTTAAAAATGTGTTTGATCGATTTTCTAGAAGTTCCCACCTGGTAATATCATCTGTTGTTTCTACTGAGGTTTTTTTTTTTTTTTTTTTCATAACATAAAATAATAATGAAGAAGAAAATATGACACTTGTATGAGAGGTGTAGTATTTATTATGATAATGATGATAACAATAGAGACAGAAAATAAAAAACAGTAGGAAAGGAGAAAAGCTGATACTTTATACCACTGATTAACCACTGATGATGATGATGATGATGATGATGATGATGATGTGTGTGTGTGTGTGTGTGTGTGTGTGTGTGTGTGTGTGTCAGACAGATGAGGCAGGTAACACAAGATACTAAAATTATGAAGGATTAATGTGTATACAATGCGAGGACAGTCTGAACGCTATCAGCAACTGTATGTATGTATGTATGTATGTATATGTAGCGTAAGGACCATTTTTTCTACAACTTGTGAAAATAGTAGTAACATAATACTGTAAATAACATTTTCATGATGCATTCATTATTCTGAACAAATTCAACTAATAGATTGATTCCGCATTATTAAACTTCCCTAGTATTAAAAGATACGCAGATTCTGCGCCGTGTTCGGTAGGATTATTAGACCCAAACGCATATTTACTGGCCAGAGAACACAATTAATTTTATTATATATTCTCTAAATTTGTTTCTCAGTACTGAACTTTCCACTGTGTGACAATCAATGCAAATCATATCTTAATCTAAAATACTTTCAAAGATGACTTCACGGTGAAGTTCTTGTCAAAGGTTCACCTGCATTGTTTTTGAAAGACTTGACTGTAGACAATCCAACGTGCAACGGAACACAGCTTTCAGTTCCGGATCATCACCAAGACCTTATTACTCACTGTACACTGTCGCCGAAACACACACAGACAACCACACCTTAAGCTCATATTCAAAAGAATAAACAATTGCCTTTAAATCCATACCAAAACTTCCTAAATCTAACTCTTGTATCACCATCAAACGGAGACAGAAAAAAATGCCCTAAAAATAGACTGGGACTATATTTGTGGGTAGTGAACCGGAATTATTAATTGTGGCCTGATTCCTGACAGGCCCAATATTTTAGTCAAACGTTTATATTTACATGCCACACCTATTTCAACTTCATACATGTAGTCTTTTGGAATTTCCTTGCAAACAAGACACGTGACAGCTGTCAGAAAATGTGTAGTGCTGGTGTTCCACAGGGATCAAGTTGTGGTCCAAGTGTTCTTGAGAAACCAAAACTAAATTTGCTATATCTTCCTTAATTATAGGAATTCTTCAATGCAGGAAAAATACCTAATCATAATACATGATAAGACCTGTCTGAAAATATTTTGAAATTCAAAAATATTGACACATTAATTTTTAATGGAATTTTAAATAAATAATTAAATTTTAAAACCTAAATTGTATTGAAAAATTAAATTTTCATAGCAGTTATAAAATTTAATTTAACAAATTTTAGACAGCAACGTTGACTAATGAATGGCATTTAAAACAAATGGTAGTTTGGGTCTGTACAACTGATAACATTTTTCCCAGGGGTCCTGAAGAATGATAGCTAACAGTGATTTTGACAGCAAATTGCAATATGCCTGTCCAGATGCATATAGGTGTACACAGTAAAGAAACAACGACATGTGCTATGTTCCACATTTATTGTGTCAGGTATTTTGGCAGCTGTTTCTATAACTAATAGCACACTCAAAGTTAAAGTTTGGATGGGACCACTACCATGTTTTATATCCAAAATGCATTTTATTTCAGTGTCGATAACTACAAAAGGCGACCATGTGATAGGAAAACACAATTTCAGGGAGGTTCTACCTTACTGAACAATGGTGCGAATCTCTTTCATGAAGATCTAAGCCATGTCTTTGAGTTGCTGTATATCAGCGTGCTGATATGAACTAATCTTGGTCACTTACGGCAGTATACTGCACGTGTCATTATGAGACCTTGCTATTACCACCGGACTACTTTAGAGCTTCCAAACTGATCCAACTCTAATACTTTGTTCCAGATACCAGGCTAGACCTGAAAGATATAACATGTTTCACTTAGTTCTATGAAACAGTAAGATGTAGGCAAATGAAGTTAAAATGTGTTAGATATGGTGATTTCAAAATAATATTCAAGTTGCAAACATGGAAAAAAATAGTACACTTGACAGAGTGACACTCAGAAATATGAAGCAATGGGCATGTATTACAGTGATAAATGCATCCTAAAAATATACGAGGTTTCTAGAAGAATATTTAGCCATTTACAAGTTAAATAACTAATCAAGTAGAGTATGTATCATAAAGTTTAAGGCAATGTTGAAATTGTGAGGTTTAATCATTGGTGCCAACATTAGTACATACCAGTATACAGGAAAGTCAATTGACAATGTACTAAATTGAAATATTTTACTATAAGCAATCTTATTTATGAGGAAAATAACAATTTTGGATATTGCAAGTGAATACAGCCAGATGTGGCCACACAGATCAACTATAGGTACCAATAAATTCTATATCAGCAACTAATGTGAAATTCTTATCCCCAAAACTTGTAAACAAGGATGGACATTTGCATGTGTGGGACATATACAATGTACTTGTTAAAATCACATGTGCAAACATAATTCAAATGATCTATTTGAACATTTTTAGTGTATTTTTAAGAGTGTTGGTTACCAGTTACTAATCTCAATGATTCAGTGGTACCAGATATCAGCTGATACTACAATACCGCAGTCTGTGAAACTACTAAATTGAAATATGTTACGATACATAGGCATATTCATGATGAAAATAACATTTTGAGATATCTGAAGTGCATAGAGCTATAACTGTGCCTTACAGATTCACTATAGGTACAATGTCAGCCTATATGATATACTGAATGTCAACTTTTGATCCCAAACATTCTAAAATGTACGGATATTTGTTCATGTCAGATATGTAATCATGTTAAGATCAGTTGTGCAAAGTTAAATTAAAATAATCTGTTTGAATATTTCTCATGTAATCTTTACAGTGTGAGTTAACAAATATTATTAGCAATTAATATTGCATAAAGCAAAATGGATCATTAGAATTCCCATACTATCATATAGGCCACAATGATGTACTACATCAAACAATATTGTAACGAAACTGAACAATAAAATGGAATGAATTTTGTGTTCAACTTACGTCATTTTGCTGTTTTCTTACATGCAAGGGTAAATATACCTGGGGAAAGTATATTTTATCCATTTGACCTGTATTTCATTCTCTGACGGCTTAACATGATTTTGGAGAGAACTTGAGCAGGTTCTAGTATAAAGTTTACATCTGTGTCCTCTCACTAAATACCCTATAACTATGGTTATAAACAATTACTGAAACCTATACAAGCAGATATGTGTTACTTATGAAGTCACCCCATCATAAACACATAAATGAACTGTTTTGACTCCGAATAAATAGTTTGAATGACCTAAAGGCACAATACAAAATAGAACTGTGTCTTCATGTATTTTAAATGAAGGTCTCATTTTGGCATACAAAGATATTTTCTCTGACAAAATTTGACAAATATCCATCATTGTAGCTTGTATATGGTGTAGAAATATATACATGCTGATATCATTTAATATCATTCAAAATAAATATTATATATGTGGATTTTGGGGAAAATAAATATTTTTGTAATTTTTTTTTTTTTAAATTTCATTAAAATTTTTTAAATAAAAATAAATTTTTATTTTTAATTTTATTCTTATATTTTCAAAGTCAATATACATGACATATTAAAATTTCATGTGTTTATCATTAATAATAATGATTTTGTACCAATTTAAACTTTACTCAAATACTGCACTAACAGGCCATAGAACACAATTAATTTTACTATATATTCTCTGCATTTGTTTCTCAGTACTGAACTTTCCACTGAGTGGCAATCAATACAAATCATATGTTAATCTAAAATAAGATGACTTCACGGTGAAGTTCTTGTCAATGGTTAACCTGCATTTTTTTGAAAGGCTTGACTCTAAACAAATCGACAATCTAGTGCGTCGTGCACAAATATCGATATAAGGATGAAGAGTAAATTATTTTTCGGTAGTTTCATCTAAATGTTGCCTGTCGATACGGGTTTATAGTGTTTTATTTTTCGGTACCGATCCGGTGGCCAAGTGGTTAGAGCGTCTGCCTCGGATGAGGTGGAGGTGGTGGGTACGAACCCCGACCGAGTCATACCAAAGACTTTAAAAAATGGTACTAACAGCTGCCTCCTTTGACGCTCAGCATTAAGAGGTTAGTGTTAGGACTGGTCGACATGGAGTTAGGATAATGTGACTGGGTGGGACATCATGCCACGTGTCAGCAGCATGATGCCCGCAGTGCTAGACATCATTATAAACTGTCACACTGCAGACATCGTAGCGATATGACTGAATAATTGTTAAAGCTACGTTGAAAAATCTAAATCACACACACACACAAATCACACTGTAAACAAACCAACGTGCAACGGAATACAGATTTCACTTCCGGATCATCAACCAAGACCTTATTACTCACTGTACACTGTCGCCGAAACACACACACAGACATCCACATCGTAAGCTCATATTCAAATGACTAAACAATTGCCTTTAAATCCATACCAAGAATGCCTAAATCTAACTCTTGTATAACCACCAAATGGAGACAGGAAAAATGCTCTAAAAATAGACTGGGACTACATTGGGTACAGAACCGAAATTATTAATTGTGGCCTGATTCCTCCTGCAGGGTAGAAACTGATAGAATGGGTTACTTCCTTTTGAGAGATTTTGCTAGACAGGGTTTGTGACCGAAATCGTGAAAATAAAAGTTAATTCGCCGGATTGGATTCAAGCGATGGTCGTCCGAGAGTTATGTGTTGGTACGTTAGTGTCTTTTGAATGGATATGTGTAGTTTTTCAGTCTTCTTGCGATTCTGAAGCGACAAAAGACGCGTGAGAAAAGTCGAATCGAGCGGAGGGTTGTGGTCACGCTTGCACTCCTTGTGTTCATTTATAATACCATAATAATGGAACTTTTAAATAGCACATGAGCATTGATGCTGGAGGAAAACCGTTTAAGAGTGAAGTGGGTGATAAAATGTTTTCTCGTAGTGGAAGCAAAAAAGAGCGCATGCACATTCATACTGGAGAAAAGCGATTTAAGAGTGAAGTATGTGATGAAAGCTTTTCTCGGAATGGAAATTTAAAAAAGCACTTGAGAATTCATGCTGCAGAAAAACCATTTAAGTGTGAAGTATGTGATGCAAGCTTTACTCATAATGGACATTTAAAACAGCACATGAGGATTCATACTGGAGAAAAACCATTTAAGTGTGAAGTATGTGATGCAAGCTTTACTCATAATGGACATTTAAAACAACACTTGAGGATTCATACTGGAGAAAAACCATTTAAGTGTGAAGTATGTGATGACAGCTTTACTCGGAATGGACATTTAAAACAGCACATGAGGATTCATACTGGAGAAAAACCATTTAAGTGTCAAGTATGTGATAAAATGTTTACTTGGAGTATAACTAAAAAAGAACACATGCGCATTCATACTGGAGAAAAACCATTTAAGTGTGAACTATGTGATGAAAGCTTTGCCCGGAATAGAACTTTAAAACAGCACATGCACACTCATACTGGAGAAAAACCATTTACGTGCGAAGTATGTGATGAAAGTTTTCCTCAGAATGGAACGTTAAAACAGCACATGAGAATTCATACTGGAGAAAAGCCATTTAAATGTGAAGTATGTGATGAAAGTTTTGCTCTGAATGGAACGTTAAAACAGCACATGAGGATTCATAATGGAGAAAAGCCATTTAAATGTGAAGTATGTGATGAAAGTTTTGCTCAGAATGGAAATTTAAAACAGCACATGAGTATTCATACTGGAGAAAAGCCATTTAAATGTGAAGTATGTGATGAAAGTTTTGCTCAGAATGGAACGTTAAAACAGCACATGAGGATTCATACTGGAGAAAAGCCATTTAAATGTGAAGTATGTGATGAAAGTTTTGCTCAGAATGGAAATTTAAAACAGCACATGAGTATTCATACTGGAGAAAAGCCATTTAAATGTGAAGTATGTGATGAAAGTTTTGCTCAGAATGGAAATTTAAAACAGCACATGCACATTCATACTGGAGAAAAGCCATTTAAGTGTGAACTATGTGATGAAAGTTTTTCTCGGAATGGAAATTTAAAACGGCACTTGAGGATTCATACTGGAGAAAAACCATTTAAGTGTGAAGTATGTGATGAAAGTTTTGCTCAGAATGGAAATTTAAAACAGCACATGCACAGTCATACTGGAGAAAAGCCATTTAAGTGTGACGTATGTAATAAAAGCTTTTCTCAGAATGGAACATTAAAAGCACACATGAGGACTCATACTGGAGAAAAACCATTTAAGTGTGAAATATGTGACGAAAGCTTTACTCACAATGGAAGTTTAAAACACCACATGAGGACTCATACTGGAGAAAAACCATTTAAGTGTGAAATATGTAATGAAAGATTTGCTCACAATGGAAAATTAAAACAGCATATGAGGATTCATACTGGAGAAAAACCATTTAAGTGTGAAGTATGTGATGAAAGTTTTGCTCAGAATGGAACGTTAAACAGCACATGAGGATTCATACTGGAGAAAAGCCATTTAAATGTGAAGTATGTGATGAAAGCTTTACTCATAATGGAAGTTTAAACAGCACATGAGGATTCCTACTGGATGAGAAACATACAAGTCTAATGTTGTAATATATGTTAAGTAACCAAATAGGAAATACTTAGATATATATTACTTTTGTTTCCACATTAAAAAAAAAAAAATAACTTTTCGTGTAATAATCAACATTTCAAAGATGATTTTGTCTGAGTTTTATTAATTAATATCTTTTACAACACAAATGAACCCTTCTGTGTTGTCTTTGCATGATTCAGTAACGCTTTATGTGACTTTTTTGGCTTTTTGTGGTTTGGTCAGCATTAGCAGTGTTTGAGATGAAATGTTGTGATGAAATGTAAATGTTTAATCAGTGTGGAGGTTTAAGACTGTGCATGAGTATATATGATGATTGGAAGTACACCATTGCTTAAAGAAATTTTCTTTAGACACAGGCCCAAGGCTGGCGACTTCAGTAAACTCAGAAGTCCTTACTGAAACTCCACAAGCCTTGATGCCAATTTCCACAAGCCCAAAATTTCCCCTTTTCTAATATAATCTCAACATTGCAATAGCTAAAATTTAAATATGAACTCAATAGGGCTAAAAGGGGTTTGAAGCTACTGCAAGTGTTATTAGTGTGCATCACTGCACTCACTAGGGACTGTATGGTCCTGGTGTTCAAACTTCTCTGCTGGATTCTCTGAGTGAATACCGGTTAGAACCAAGCTGGCACATCGATGTCTTGTTTGCAGTATGTGCAAAAAATTAATAGAACCCCCTTTATTTTATGTTTTTGTTGTTGTATTTTTGTGGTATGCTTCAAATAGTAAAGGTCAGTCAACCAAGAGTTTTGAAATTTATTTTTGTTTGGTTTGATGAAGGCTAATTGCTTCCTAAATCAGGTGCAGAAATGAATTACACTTGAACTATTTTCAACAGCTGAAATGATCATGTTCTGCATTCTATATTATGCAGTAATATATGTACATACAGCAGTACATATTGCCATTTTAAGAGTATGTCAAAAGAACATGATGCAATAGCTGGGCAGCAGGGTCAAAGGCTTTGACTGGTGGCTTGGTGGGACAATGTATTGATATTTACTGTAATTGAATTCAGGGGCAGAAAGACCCAGAGATGTACATGTGGTCATTTTTAAGAGTACATCAAATAAACATTAGATTTTATTATTGTGTTAATTTCCAAGCATAGCGGAAAAAGAAGTGCACGTGACCTCGGAATTAAGACATGTTGAGACTTAGACAAAATGCCGTTTGTAAATTTGGATAAGTATTTGGGGTTAAATGGCAAACTAATGAAGATTCTAATGAAATTCAGAAGAGTACTAAAGTTGCTAGAACTGATAGTTAGGATAGAGCAGTAGCTAAGTGCAATAAAGTGTGTGATGCCTAGCTTAGTGCTTGGAATAAGACATTCTTTGGACTGAAAATTCAGTCTCACTCTGATGGACAAAGAAGAGCTATATTGGTGTTATACAGAATGGAGAAATTAAATTCAGTGGCAACCAATAGTTCTTCTAATTTGCATAGTTTTTTGGGAGGGGACTGCAACTTCTGCTGGTGGGACTCCTATTTTTACCAAAATGGGAGTCCTGGACTTCTAGTTTTAAAATCCTAGTGATACCTCTGAATTGACATGTGATGGAATGTTCATTGGGAGCAGATGTCTGAAGAAGGGTACATGCTAAAATAAAAGAGATTAAAG
This sequence comes from Megalonaias nervosa, assembly GCA_016617855.1. Classification (NCBI taxonomy): domain Eukaryota; kingdom Metazoa; phylum Mollusca; class Bivalvia; order Unionida; family Unionidae; genus Megalonaias; species Megalonaias nervosa. The sequence goes on from JAECUM010041238.1 coordinate 25,411, forward strand.
TCTGAAGTATGTGATCAAATCATGCTGAGTTATAGTGGATCTCTAATGTTGCACACAATTAATTTGTAGAAATGTGATAGTGTGATGGAAGGTGTAATTGGAGTGAATATCAGATGCTTATGAGAACTCATACTAGAGAAAGATGTTTAAGCATGAAGGAAGAATGCATACTGGAGAAAAATACATTTAAGTATGAAGCAAGTACCCTTAATGGAGAACAACATTTAAACTTTGAAGTGAGGATCCTTACTGGAGAAAGACTTTTAAACATTTATAACCAATAAGAAGTTGAAATGTATTCCCAAAATTTTCCCAGATTCATTTTGAGAAATTCTGTTATGATGGAATTAGCTTCTTGTAAGGCAAGAGCAAGGTTAAGCCCTGGGAAAACCAAATGTCCTTACTGACCAGATATTTACAACAAGCCTGTTGTAGACAGTATGTAATAGATAGATCTTAAGTCTGATACTTACCGGTATATAGGTCATATGTCTGATGCATTATATTGTATTATAAATGAATAATAGGAATTAAATATGAAATACCTAATTTCTGAACTTATTCAATCTGATCATCATGTATCAAATTAAAGCATCAAATGACATGAACAGTGCTGATCCACTTTAATCATGGATGAAGATTAAATTTGTGAAATAACTCTAAAATCACCTGTCGGCAGAGCATGTCCGTTTTTAGTTCCTCCTGGCTTTGCTCTTCACAACTTTTCCAGCAGCCTATTGTATATCAAAGGGACCATATTCATTTCAAACTTAACAACAAACAGTTGTCTCTGCACCAAAGGAGGCACTGTACAGACATTATGAAAGTCTGAGAGAGCAATAGTTGTTAGGTGAAGTTTCAATTTGCAACATGGAGAGAATATTGACATGCCTCTTTGTTACTTGTATGTATTGTGGTTGAAATGTCTTTGGCTCTAAGTCCAAGTTCTATACCTTTTGACCAATATTGCACCCATAAATTTTACACCAAACTAAAGGATAAACGTGTAGTAAACCGTCTAGTGTAGCATGCGTCAGTGAAGTGAGTGAAAGTATATACTTTCACTCACTAAACTGATGCATGCTACACTAGACAATCTCCACAAACATATTCTACCACACGGTAAACATGTCATGACAACACATACAACAGATACAACATATATGCTGAATATGACACTGGCTACATGCATACATATGATATGCAATTATATCTTTTAGCCAGCCTGCACACCTGCATCAGGATTGTGATCCTTTCCAACTTTTCAACAATGAGCATTTTCATGGTGGCATGTTTTAAGCAATGAAAACTATCCATGAAGTAATTTTTAAACACTGAATATTGTTCCAAGGAAAAGCTTGTGAAGTGGAGATCGATCTACCAAAGATGTATTTTTCCATACAAACTCAGGCTAATTCGCCCATGTATTTAACAGGTGGGAAAGATTGGACAATGGTATTATTGGAAAAGGTCTTTCAGTGACATTATCAAATATGTGACAGTGTGGCCAGTGACAATGAAAGGAGTAGCTTCTAAAATAAAAGAAACCCCTTAAACCATAATTTCAGTTCACCATTAGCAGTTTATTAAATTGGAATGAATGTAATTGGACCAAAGTACAGGAAAGAGGTAATTGCAATCTTGTTATGATTTTTTATGCCAGAGAAATGTAAAAGAAAAATACACCTTCATAGTAACATTATGTCATGTGTTGCAAAGAGTATATGTTGGAGGTAGTATTGTCACTTGATTCTTTTGAATTTTCAGTTCACATAATATTCACATCCACACATGGCATTGAATGATGTGCTTTTGGGCTGCAGTGGGCATGACTGAAGGCTGATGAATTTTTGTAATGCAGAGAAACTATTATTTCAGATGACATGTAAATTTTAGTGACGTTAGATGCTGCTTACATTTCCACATGATAAATAGATCTTTTATCATAGTACATAAGTGTAAAGACAATACTGAACCATACCGAATTGGTACCATTCAAACAAACTTCTTGTGTGCACGTTACTTTTGATGCCTATGCTTTAAACTAGGCAGAATAATTGCATTAAGGTGAAGTTTCTTCCTTTAATTCTAAAAATGAATTTCAACTCTGGTCACATTTATTTTCATATCTAACAATATATTTTCAGGTAAAAGATACATCGTGGGTTTCATTAACTATTTGACAAAATGGTTGAAGGTCGAGTGAGTCCCTGATAAATTTACAATTGCAGTGCTACATATGTTGACAAAATTCCTTTCCACCCACTGTGTCCCAAATATATCCATTATGAATTGGGGAAGTGAATTCTGTAAGAGACTAAATGATTTGTTTTACACCAATATGGGACTTGATCACTGAAATTCCATCCACAGACTTGAGGTAAAATTTAAGAGATACAAGAAAACATTGTGCAGGATGAGCACATTGTATCTAAATGACTGATCCAATAACTGGGATATACTCTTGCCATCTCTTTTGTTTGCCTATAGGACAGTGGAGCATGCTTTTAAACTGAAAATGCATTTTTTCCTTTTGTATGGCAGTCTGTGCTGGAAATAACCTTATCAGAGGTAGGGGTTTGTGGAAACAAAACTACAACCTTCTTGAAGACACTAAATATATAACTGGAATTCAAAATTGTATTTAGAGCATATAATTACAATATGCTTCATTAGAATATTGTGAATATTTGTACAATATGTCAAACACCGACAGAAAACAGACTATCAGACTCGTTCATTCTAGTTATTTTTTATTGGAAATGCATGGTTAAACCAGTTTTCAACTATCTTACAAAAAAAACCCAACAAAATATTAAAGACCTAAAACGTGAACAAGAACACGTGCATGAAATATGGAATTTAGAGAATAGCACTTCTGCTGAATGTGCTATGTTAAGAGTATTTGATTTTGTCTCATGGAAATTCATTGATAATGCCCTAGCATTTATTTTAGCCTTTATTGGACTGATGAGAAGACAAAATGTAAAAACGTGGTTTGTAATATCTCTTCAGGTGTTCATCAGAATGGCTTGTATCTAAATATTATAATAGTTTCAGAGACTGTAAACAAAAAGAAAGTGCAAATGATAATCTTTTCTCTAGCATGGGTTACAAAAGTAATATTAAGAAAGTTTTTGCTGTGTATAATATTTACAAAGCAAACATCAAGTATGATCACATATGGCAAAGAAATAGAAGGCCGGGTGATGAATAAACACACCCGGTAGTGAACAATAAACTCTACTTAAACTTACCGTTTGAAGCTGAGCCTACAGAAGAGTGATAAGTGGGTGATTTGAGCACTTGATGAGAAAACTGTTCACGTCGACGATGTTTACATGTAAATCTCTTTCTTATACTCAGTTATCCGGTAATACCATGCCATCGCTAAAACCTGGGATATAACCTTTATAATTTGGAATTTAAAATCTAAACGACAACCACTAGCTAGCTTGATTCTGGTATGCAGCATGGAATAATTAGAATCGATTTTGATGTTTGTAACAGTGTCTCCGTTAGATGCCATCAGCCTGGAGATTTCACCGGCAATATTGGTGGTGTTATGTCTATCTGAAGAAATCGCGATCGTCAGACTTTATGCGGCCGTCGTCCAATAAAAAAAAATATGTGTTGCTGTAACGTTAGCAATGCTGTTCCATATTTCAGCAGAAGTCAACGCGATCCCGCACGACTGTTGCAGGTCTAATTCTAGAGGTTTACGTGTGGCATATTATGATCGAGAGGAATCTTCTTGTTTTACTATAATGAATGCTATCCGATGAATTGAAACAATGGTAGACATACCTTTGCATTTCCAACGTAAAACAGTTACCGAAGAAACACATTCGATGTTACCTCGGATAGATAGTAGGTCAGCCGATTAAATCCACTTCCAAAATCTGGTACTGATCTCTCGTGAGCAGAGCACTGTGCAGAAGATGTTTTAAAATTTCCGCCATCTTGTTAACGATTTAAACACCAGCTTTACCTGGTAGCTAGAAACGATCAGCAGTTTTACCTGCTCTACGGTCTCGCAGTACCAAATCCGCGATCCAGACCTGTTTTCTCCTCCTACATCATTTTATTTATACGTCATTTAGTCTCCTAAACTCCTCATCATCCTTACTTTTTGCTATCTTTTCGCAATATGATCAAGCCTATTCTGAAAGTCTTGTCACTTTCTTTTTTTCTGCCGTAACTATTATTTACTGTACCTAGAAAGAGGCGTATCTTGAATACTTGATGAACGCTTTGCAAAGCTCTCAATATCTGAAACATTTTCTTATGCAAAGTCCTCTAAGCATTGTTAGGCTAAACCGCTGTTTAAATAATGAATCTCGGAAACCATCCGTTTGTACGTTTCATAGCACATATATTCTGTTCCTACAGGCGACGTATATTTTCTTTCTCCATTTTCTGCAACTCATGCAACCTAGTCCAAGTTTCTTTTGCTTCATTTTTCATCTCTTCAATCCCAGCCTTAGTTTCCTCATAATTCTACAACTCTTGTATCTTTTTTTATCAATAGCTGTTTTTATGCTCTTCTGCAGTGCCTCAACTCTGTTTATGAGCTCTGTTGTATGTTCTCTCGGGTGCATCTTTTTCCATAACTGATTCAGCTGTTTCTAATTAGATTGTCAAGTCTCCTTTAAAGTATTCGTAACCTAATCTTGTTTCACAACATGTGCTATTTTCAATTCATCCATTTTGGTTAACAGGTGTTCAAACAGTTCCTGTGCGACATCGCTCTAAAACGACTTATAAATTATTCTTTCTGAAGAAACGCCACTCATTGCTCGATAAATTTTCTGACCACATCTTTTCGTTGACATTTCCTGATGATGTTCTCAAACGATATGTCTTTATAACGACCTCGACAGATAAAAATCTGCGTCAATCCTAGGAACCTCGTTTTCTCATCTTTGGACAAGGATGTAAAACTAGCCAAAGCCTTGTTTGTGTGTTTAACAGACACTGTTTTTACATTACAATTAAATTTCATGAAATCATGTTTAAAACCAGACGTAGCTGCGAGTTAATAATCTTTGAATTCTTTAGCAGCAATGCTGCTGTAGTGGTTTCGCGATAGCGTTGATGTCCGAGTTGTCTAGCCCGGAAAACTGCACAAAAGCTCCAGTGTCACGATGGATCTATTTCTGAATGTGATAGTATGACTACGTCGGGTAAATGATGTTGCAATTCATGTTTCGCGACAACAAAACCAACTAGCATATTGTTATCATGTTAGCGCGGACAATTTTAATGTCGTCTACTTCCTTCACTGCCTGTATCTCGTCTTGCCTGAAGATGGCAAATATGGAGTTTCCGCGAACAATACCTGGAGTATTTTTTTTTTCCAGACACTTGCTAATCACGGAGAGAGACCTGAATATTTCCTCAGTCCTCAAATACTGCCAGCGAGCATCAGCTGGATAAAGAAGTCACTCGTGCCGCGGACTCGATGCAGCTTTATCTCAACATGAGTGGCCACAACATCACCTATCTGAAGAACGTGATTTTCCATCGCCAGATTCCAATGTCGCACGGTAGTCCCACGCGTCCAGATTGGGGCAGACTAAATTATCGCTCACAGTAGGAAAGATAACAGGAAACATTTACATGGAAGGTAGAATGTTGTTCTGTCCTTCACTACTAGCTCTCGAAATTTCCAAGGCCGTATTAGCGGAGGATCTTAAATCGGCATTTGCTGTAAAATACGATAAGTCCAGTGGGACTCTGACTGGAAATGTTACAGTGACTTGACAAGTTTCGAGTGATATATTTATGACCATACCCCGATTTTGAACTACTTCTCAGAACTCTAGATGGGATGGTGAGATCATCGGGCTGTACACGAGAGTTACTTTTAGCTACCACTTTGGTATCATGGACCTTTCCATCTGGATTGACAGAGTGGCTGGTGGAATTATACCCTATCGTAGTTCAAACTGGAGGTTTCCGAATCAACAATTGTAGTTAACATTTGCTATCGTATATTAACAACACAAAAATCGGCTTGTACAGAACGACATTGATGTACGGACTTACATCGACTTGGCCTATTACGGATAACGTCCAGACGATCTCGATCAAAACTCGTACGGAAAGTCTACGTTATTGTGAACAGGAGATGCTATGTCTGGAAATAACACCATGGCTGCTGGGGTTAACCTCGTAGTAACTTAATTATCTACGCACGGTCAACAACGAAATAGCTACGAAATGTATAGAAATACGCACCTGGTCAAAAAACACACCGGACAAATAGCCCCTGTCACCAGAAACGCCAGAAGTCGATGAGGCGTTTCCATATCGGCCTTGTCAGAATTTTCGAGTTCTTTCCAGGCTTACCAGATTTTCTCGGCGCGTAATCCTTCCACTAGCTAGTAGGCAGTTGACGGAGTCACTTCCAATTTTTGGCTGCAGCAGGCACAATTTGGAAATTTAGAGTATTCGGACCAAATAGAGGTGCAGAGCGCATCTTCATAAGGAGATTACACGTAATGAAACCTGAGTGCGCTGCCACATGAAGGTACGACAGCATTGGGATCTTCGGTGCTCGAATTTTATATCAATTTCACCACCAGGTTACTGACTCGGCGAGAAAACGAAAAGGCATACAGAGGGGCTGACAAGAGTTTTGTTTATGATAATCCACACGTTTTTATTCGTGTTTGTGTTGGTCCGTTAACGTAGCTTTATAAACACGGTCTTCCCTCTGCCCAACAGTAACAAAACAACTTGGATACACCGACGGTCTAAGCATTGGCATCTTATCGACTACATCTTAGACCGTAAGAATGACAGGCTGTGTGACCAAAACCATATATAATTCACTGCTTGCTTTAGTGTTAATTCCATGGTATATAAAGATAAGAATAATTAGGCTTTGTTTATAACATTAAAAGCTTTTAATGTGATTGACTATACAAATATTGTCTTCCTAATGGTGGTATTTTTATGATGTCCCCAAAATGTGAGAAAAAGTGTTATATATCCACAATTAGTCCAAAACATCAAACCAATTAAGTTAAAAGTGACGAAACAGTCAAGACAATACTTAAGTAAAGTAGTACATAGTCTCATACTGGTATACAAATTGCAAGAAAGAATTCATAATGCATAAATATATATTAGAGAATTAGACACGTTATAGTATTGAAGACAATGTGATTATTTTATATCCATAAAGGAGACATATATACATGTACCATATGGTATTACAGAGACATATAAGGAAGTCACCCAAATGACAAATATCTCATTAGTAAATAAAAGGGAGACATCATTTAGGAGACATCTTAACTATACTTTTTGTTCAAAGATATATCAAGCTCATCAGTAGATTTAGGTTTAATTCCATGGTATACAAAGATGAAAAGAAGTACGATTATTTCGTAATATTCAAAGTTTAAATGTTATTGATTATACAAATATTGTCTCGGTATTGATCATATATTTATAGTGTCTCCCAAATGCAGGAACCAGTGTTATATATATATATATATATATATATATATATATATATATATATATATATATATTACAACCATGTAGTTTAATTACTTGTGTGTTAGAATTTGAATTCTTTTTACTTCATTTTTGTATCATTGTATATTATTATGATGATGATTATGTTCACAGGATCTGTTATTTTTGAAAGAAACTTTTCGTGTTTATTTAGAACGTAAATATGACTTTCGGTTTGCATAATCATTATTTTAGATTGCCGACTTGATAAACAACCGGCGTATGCCGACTTGATAAACAACCGGCGTAAACTATTGGTTGTTGCCAAGGTTATTTTCTAAGCATATGTGATTTTATCGTGTAATGCTATTGTTAGACGATGAACTAACCACGCGTTCTTCGTGCGCGTGCATGAAATGAAGTCTTAGTTCCGTTTAAAAACACTTATGTTCCTGTGAAATAGTCAGAATCGTTTAGAGTCGTTCTTATACCTTGAGGAACAAGGTATTCTTTTTCTTGTGCTGGAGAGTTTTTTTTTTTCTTTCTTACATCTGAAGAGCTCGAGATGTGTCTTGTTATAGATGACATTTAAAGGAGTTAATCTACCTTTTAAATAATAATTATTTTGCCTGGAGAACTACACAAGTGGTTTATGACAAAGACATTCAGTGAAATTAATTCTAAATTGGAACAGTACAGTACAAATTGTGATTCAACATGGAATTCTTGACATTCGTTTAAGGACTTCACATGACGTCATCATCCTTCATCTTAGAACCTCGTCGAGATTCAAACTTGAGCTCAGTTAGAACTGTTTAGGATAGGACTATATATTATATATATATATAAGCAGATAAAAGATTATAAAATAAGAACAGCAGGTTTCAGTTTATAATAAATTTGTTCATGGATGAACCAAAGTAGCCGTTTCCTCTATTTGAAAGTAGAGATGATAAAGTGAACAATGTGGACGAGTTTACTGAGTCACAAATGAAACTTTAAAACAAGCAAATGAATCAACGCGATATTCGCAATGTCCATAACAAACGTGAGGGACACTGTATTGAAAACACCATTCTGATCATTAGAACAGTTATTTAGGGGAAATTTTCGTTACTTTTTCTTAATGGAATGGTGCAGACTATGACCAGTGCTCTCTTGTGTATATACAAAATAGCATCGAAAATGCTAGTGAGGGTAAGAGCTATCGCATATCTATTAGGTATGTACAATTTTATTAGTGAAAGTACGAAATTCGTGTGAAAAAATGCCAAGTGAAGGTTTTCGAAGAAAATGATGGGTCTCATCAGCTGCTCTGCAATTTTGCTCATTAACTTTGTTGATACGATGTTTCAGATTAAGGCTAACGATAGACGCTTTACATGATACAGGTCGTAACAACTAGGGGAGCATGCAAGTGACCAGGCATAAACATATCTCCTTTAGCTGTTAATAAAAATGGCAAAAAGATATACTGACACCTTTGCATCTTGAATTTCCTCAAAATATACTTTCTTAGTTCTGCAAATCCGATTCACTTGAGCTGTGTCATGAGCTCTAAGCTTGATTAAACATTTAGAAACTGTACTGTAATTTCGACTACACATTTCAAGTGCAATAATGTCCTACTTACTGCAGTCATATGAAATGAACATTATATGGCATAGCGTCTTTTAGATAATTATAATTGAAAGAGTTCATATTTTCCCCCACATTATGATTCCAAGCATTCAATGACAGAACAGAAACGCACATGCAAATGAGTCAAGACGCCTCCCTCGATGCTCAAATCAGATGTTCTTCATTTAGAATTAACACACATAAATCCTGACCACAATCACAAAATTTAATAGAATCGACAAAAATACCAAAATCTATTCATTCAGAGCAAATGGAAAAGTTGTTGCAAAGCGCATTCATTCACAACATGACTCTAAATGTCAATTTTATGTAGGTGAAAAACAGCAATTCCTTTCGAAAGTGCTGTAGAGCGCGCGATCAAGTTAAAATTTCGCTGGGCGGAGTTATGCGCGCATTCATATTTATTTTTTGTATTGATGAATCTGCGCTTGTGTATTTATTTTGAAACGGAGCATAAATGTAATTACTTTGTTTCTTGCAGTCTATTTTTGTTATATAATTAAGACTAAGGTAGAATAAGAAAATGAGTACAGAGTAAAAATAAAAGATAACTGCATTTGATAGGGGGAAAATATGAACTCGTTTTGTCGGATGCAATGTATTGCGCTCCCAAGGTCGTTCAGTATCCAACCGAAAAGATCTCGTTCATATTTCCCATGCAAATACAGTAACCTATAATAATACGGCACTTTTATATTACATACGAATAATATAAACATTTAATAGAACAAAGGCAGATAGGGTATGACAGTCATATATGCCAGAGTATGACAGTCATATAAGCCAGAGTATGACATGCCAGAGTATGACAGTCATATAAGCCAGAGTATGACAAAGTCAGACTCAGGTGACTAAGCCAGATTTAATAATTTTATACAATAATTATCTTATTAGGATGCAAAAAACAATATTATGAAAGTAATATATTGCATAGGTCTAATATAAAATTGAATGGAACAAAGGTAGATAGATGTTGACAAAGACTAAAATTAACCGTATATCGAATGACAAGGGCAGATTCATTGTAACAAGGACAGATTTAATAATTTAATAATAATAATAATAATAATAATAATAGTAATAAAAATAATAATAATGAGAGACACATACTAATCATATAAAAGTTATATATGATACATAGAGTTAATATAATAATGTAATAAGAATGATATCGTACGATAAATACAAATTCATTGTGGCACATTGAGATGTGATAATGCTTTATTATTATAAAATAAGCACTATCAAAACCGGCTGATTATAGAAAATATTATATTTAATATCAGTTCATTTCATTTTGCATGTGTGTCCTTATGTATGAATTAAATATTTATTAACATTCGTAATCTCATATTTGTGATCAGCATTTGTGATGTACTTTTATAGAAAAAGATTAACCATGGAAAGATGTATATACACTACAAATACCGAACGTTATTTCACATGTTTGTGATGTGATGTGATTTCGATTTTTAATGTAGCTTTAACAATGTGTGCAGTGTGACAGTCTAACACTGGGGAATTATGCCGAAGACATGCAGCATGATGTCCCGCCGAGTCACATTATCCTGACACCAGGCCGACCAGTCTTAGTACTAACCTCTAAGTGCTGAGCGCCAAGCGAGGCAACTGTTAGTACCATTTTTGTAAGACTTTGACATGACTCGGCCGGGGATCGAACCCACGACCTCCCGCATCCGAGGTGGACGCTCTAACCACTAGGCCACCGGAGCTGTAATTTCACATATAAACGCACTAATTTATTTCATCTTAATTATTACAGAATCTTAACCTGCAATACATTTGTCTTTTTCTATGCTATTGATGTTTGTGGTTTATGATGAAAAGACGCTATGTCGCTATGTAATAGGGATATGAAACAAATCCCAAGTAGAAAATCCGTATTAACACTTTCAAAAAAAAAAACCAAATAATTTACTATTTGTTTTTGTCAATAACAATGGTAACTGCACCATCATCGGGTCCCATGGAGAGCTGTGTATCAATTTCTGGGAATATAAGTCAGTTTATGTCAGAGACGCAATACAATTAGCATTATTGTATTGCTATTCTTATTTTATAATCTTTTATCTACTTTATATATATATATATATATATATATATATATATATATATATATATATATTTCACTATGAGGGTTATTCCATATTAAAGGTCTATAGGTGTTGTTACTATTGCCCTAAAGAGTTGTTTTTCACTAATGTGGTTATTCGGTTTTAAAACTCTGTAAGTGGTATTACTAT